>PVKA01000565.1:38838-56844 GCA_004027165.1 Ctenomys sociabilis | reverse complement strand
CACCATTAGTGCAGATCTTGCCTCTCATAGAATTATGCAGAAGCACAGTGTTATCTATCCCAACTGTACTGTCTATACACACACATCATGATTCTTCCATTCTATACCCATTCCTTTGTCTACACCTGTCAAAGGTGGGCACTCCATTGACATTCAACCAAGTTAGGTGCTTGAACTCGACACCACAATCCAACACAGTCCAGCATTCCACAACAATAGTGAGTTATTCAAAGAAATTGTCGACCACAGCCATTTACAGCTCAGCTTAATGTTATGGCCCCACAATGTATACTTCATTTTTATACTTTTCTGCTGGATGGTTAAGACCTAAGTAGATCAAGACTTATATACCAACACATGAACTTTATATTTCCTATGTGGTCAGTGAAGTCCTCTCAGGGTTTATCTTGTAGTCCTGTACATTATTCTGTAGTTCCTTTGTCTGTCATCCATGTGGATGAGTCACGGCCAATGCTTGACCAGTTTGCTCTCTGTGAGAGCTTGAGAGAAAGTTTTCTCTTCATGTGACTCTCCCCAGGCACACTATAGAACTTCAATCTCTTTCCTTTGTGGCTCCATAATCTCCTTGTTCAGAAAATTTGGAGCTCACCTGAGTTTCATGATGTTGCAGTATAGGTTTTCCTATATCCTGAGTCTTCACTGACCTTCAAAGGCTAGGGCCAAAATGTTGGCTGGCCTTCTCACTCTAGAAAGAATGGCTATCATAAGGAAATCAACCAACAACAAATGTTGGAGAGGTTGTGGGGAAAACGGAACACTTCTCCACTGCTGATGGGAATGTAGACTGGTACAACCATTGTGGAGGTCAGTGTGGAGACTCCTCAAAAGAGTAGGACTAGAAATCCCATTCAAGCCAGCTATTCCCCTACTGGGAATTTTCCGAAAGGATCTGGATACATTGTATCATAGAGATATATATGTACCTATGTTTATAGCAGCACAATGTGTGATAGCAAAATCTTGGAAACAACCAAGATGTCCATCACATGAGGAACAGTTGAAAAAGATGTGGTATTTCTATATAATGGAGTATTACTCAGCTATTAAAAATGATAAGTTCGAAGCATTTATATTGAAGTGGATGCCACTTGAACATATACTCATAAGTGAAGTAAACCAGACACACATGTGTAAATATCATATAGTCTCCCTAGTATAAGAAGCGAAAAGCAGAAATACAAAAGGAAATGTACAACAAGTAAAATCAATTGAGTCAGATAAGGCAAAGTGAATGGCATATGCTGCAGGATACTAATCAGCTTTTCTTCTGGATGGTTAACAACCTAAGGTCACAAGTCAGAGTTGGAGAAATAGAAGAACCATAGTCAAAACTATTTAGCAAGTAAAATGTGTATCAAGATCTCAGTGTTGGATAAAAATATATTAAAGATGATCCTCATCTTCTTTTCCAATTGAGAAATCTTTCAATTTTTTTTCTTGTGTAAATTCTGTGGCTAGGTTTTACAGTATTATATTCAGTAGAAGTAGTGAGTCCAAGAACAGTACTTTGTTTCTTACTTTAGTGAAAATTCTTTCAATTATGACATTAGCTATGTGTGTTTCACATGTGACTTTTATTATATTAAGGTAATTTCTTTCTATTTCTGTCTTTTTTGTGGAACCAGGGATTGAACTCTGGCCCTTGTGCTTGCCAGGGAAGCACTCATTCCACTGAGCTATCTCCCCGTTGCACCCTGTCTTTTTTTTTTTTTTTTCTTGAGACAGAGACTCACTAAGTTGTTCAGGTTGGTCTCAAATTTGCAGGAATTTTCCTGCCTCAGTCTCCTCACTGCTGAGATTACAAATGTCTACCACAATACCTGCCTCTATTTCAAATTGTTGAGAGTGTTTTATTAAGCCTGGAAAGATGTTGAATTTTATCAAAGGATACGGTCATAGTAATCACTTCACAATGTATACACATATCATCACGTTAAATTCTGTATATTAAATATGTATAAGTTTTGTTTATCAACTGTATCTCATGAATGCTGGAAAAATGAGCCTTAAGGCTCTAGCTCCAATGCTTGTGTTAATGATGGTAAAACTCAAAAAGATGTAAGTAGATGAGAAGGAACAAGTTAAATGGAGAAGTTTCAGCAATGTGTTCTTGCATGCTACATTTAAGGTGCTGTCAGGTACTGAATTCATTGTGTAGCTCTAGGAGGATCTGGACAGTTTAATAATAAGGAGGAAATAATGGCTGTGAATGGGAACTCACGTGGACAGCACTAGCAATACACAGACCAGTAAGGATAGACGGTTCAGGGGTTTCAGTGATGACAAATAAGCTGGCTGCAGCATGTGTGCAATAGGTTCACCACCACTATAGATCAATGTAATTCCTTGGCATTCAACAGTTATATGCAAAACTGGGAAAACAATGAGTGAACAATGGAAATATATTAGGTACTCAGTTCCAAAACTCAGATCATTGAAATAGCTTGGAAAGAAAATATTTGGTGTAATGTATAGGTCAATCAATGTTTGCAATTTCTTGTTGTTCCCATGCCTAAACTAAATCTTTAGTAGGTGGAAGATTGATCATTCATTTCATTGCTGTATCTGTATACATATATATGACCGCATTACAAATTATTACCACTATTCTAGCAAGTTACGTTTTAGGCTGTCTAAAGCTTTTGACACCTGTACACATATCCTGGTAGTTTCACTGTGAAATAATTTTATTTTCTTACTGTTTTATCATTGACTTTACCATACATTGTAACAAAGACTGTGACAGATGTTGGAGAAATAAAGTGTAAAGTAGTATTAAGCCATAGTCTTGAGAGTCTGTAATCTAAGTAATAAAGTATGATTCGAAATTATTGTTACTAGAGTAAGGAAATTGAAAAGCAAATGGTATGTGACAGAATCACTGTATTTTCAGTTTTTGTCTCTTTCTCAATTATGTAATGACAAACCTGAAATCTCAAAAGCTGGTCTTCCTAGATTGTGAAACAAATTAGTGTTCAGATTTATAGTTATATGTTAAATACACTGATATTTAAATTGAAGCTGAGGTGATAGCCTTAGGGCTAGCTATAACCAAAAAAAAGTACATGATGTTATAGAGAAGTGGCTATATTTAATTTCTTTTTCTTTTCAGAAGGCACAGTATTCAACAGAAGGTTCAAATACATATGTATTTCCATTCAGTATAGCTTGCTATAATAATCCTATATGTTCTATTTTTAAAAACAAGGAATTTTTAAAACAGCAGCAGAGTTTATCTCAAAGTGTCTCATTCTTCTTTCAGCGTATAAAGTACACTGTCCTGGCTCATGTTGAGCTACGCCAAAAGAAGTAGGTTATTCTGGATGGGCTCCATGAGGAAAAGGTGACAGGAACACTCGTATGTGCATATCACTGTGGTCTGGCAGGTGATACTGCTCCCTTTTTCTTGTACAGAGCCATGGATTGGTGTTCATTTGTTGAAATGTTGCTACCTGGAGGCCTGATCTCCAGAAAATTGTGAAGATAACTCCCAGGAAGAACTGAGGAAATTTTTATGACAGTGGTGTATGAGGATGGAAACATATCATCCTTGACTTCCATTAAATTGACTACAGTACACAGCCCAGGGAAAGAAGGCTTCTGGAGATTTCCATTGTGGACCCTTCTGCCATCATCCTCAATGACCTTAAAGTGTTGGGACACTTAAAGAACACTACAATACATTGCATTTGATTGTTGTGTGTAGTGCTGGAAGGATATCCTTGGATGACCCAAAGTACCAGGCCCTGTTCATCACAATACGTTCTTGTGGGTTCATTGCATTATTTATGATAAGGACTGAAAGTAGGACTATTTGAGATTTGGCTAGTCAATGAGATAATTGTTTATATCTTGTTTTGAGTTGTAGATGTTTGCCTTGCCAACATAATAGTTTCCAGAATGATTTTCAATTTATTAAAGTAGTTTGAATGTGGAATATATATGTTTGCCTTTATAAATTATAATAGGAAGATCCCTAAAACTTAACACAATTAAAGTTTTATTTTTGTTGATGGAGTGGATTATGAACTGCAGAATATTTAAGTATCCTTGGTTGCTTCTTACTAGATGTTGGTAGCAAACTCCGTCTGATTCATCTCAGTTCTGAAAATCAAAAATATTTCTAGACATTGTCAAATATTTCTGAGGGGGCAAAATTGACCCTAGTGAGGAAGCAGTGCTCTAGAATTTTCTTGGTAAGTATATTCAATTACTATTGAAAAAATCAACCCAAATGTTAATTATTTAGTGGCTTTTATAATTCAGATATTTTCAACTTTATATTTAATGAACATGTATTAGTCGAACACCTCAACATGCTGTTGAATACGCTCACATGGTATGAAATGGTTTCATCCTGCCTCTCTTTACCCAGGTTTCTCTTGACAACTCCCAGCCTTGAGTGATCACTCTTCTACATTAGTGATAACTTTTTGTAAAGTTCCATATGACAGAAAACATGTCATATTTGTCTTTTTGTGCCTGGAAGTTCTATTTAATATAATGTCCTCCTGTTCCATTTATTTTACTGCAAATAACAGGATTTAACTTACTTTATTGCAGAGCAAAATTCCATTATTTTTATATATGAAATGTTCTTTATCCATTCACCTGTTGCTATAACCATCAGTTGATTTTTAAGTATTTTGGCAGACTTTACTAATGTTTCCTATGTACATAATAACATTTCTCACGGATGGCTAGAAGCTCTTGTTAGAAGCAAAGCTCATAGGATGGAATGAGTATGCTGTTTCCACAAAATAACTACCCCTCATTCTGGCACTGGAAATTTCTAAATAGCATCAACACCTCACTGTTTTTTTAAGAGAATATGTGAATCCTAACATAAAATAATAAAATTTATAAGATGCTTAAAATTTAATTGGCAACAGTCTTAAGTATTTAACTGGATAATTTTTCACTCAGTATTTTTAAGAATCATTTGCATCAGCCTAAGGTTATAGGAAATCATAATCTAATTATATCGTCATAATATTTACTTTTTGAGACAGGGTCTCACTGTGCAGTTCAGGCTGGCCTCAAACTCACTTCGTAGCTCAGGCTGGTCTCGAATTCACAACAATCCTCCTGCCTCAGCCTCCCGAGTGCTGGGATTACAGGCATGTGCCACCATGCCTGGGATAATATTCTTTAAATTAGTTATTTAACTTTTAATTCATATAATTTTATTAAAACCATTGAAAGAATACCAGCAAAAATACTTAATAACACTATTATGCTTTATAAAATTTGACCTTTTTTAGTCTATGATCTTTTTAAAACTAGTAATGTTGGGCCCGGGAGACAGATCATTTCAATAAAAAGCCTGTTGAGGCAAGCTCAGTGACCATGGTTCAATGCCTGGCACCATATGCTGAGCCAGCCCTGCCCACAGGGTGGATTCAGCTGGCCATAGAGTCTATGCATAATGGTACAAGCATGTAATCCCAGCACTGGGGAGGCTGAAAACAGGAGGATCACTCTGAGTCTGAGTCATGTAGTGAAACCCTACAACAACCAAATACACTTTAAAAAAAGAAAAAAAATTCTACTAATGTTGTAATTATATATAATATATGACAGTTAAGATATACCCATCTTAGTAATTGATTCTTGAAAATGAAGATAATGCCAGTTTAAAATAATTTCTTAAATTGAGATAAAATATAAAGAATATAACAGTATACAGTATATTAGTGTTAACTATATTGACATTGTTTGTAAATAATATCTAGAATTCTTTGCAACCTGCAAGACAGAAGTGCTGTATTCATTACAATAACTGCTACTTCCTCACCTCATACCTCCTGGAAATCACTATCCTGTTTTCTGTCTCCATGAAGTGAATTGTGTAGGTATTTCAAATCATTTAAAAGCAATTATACAGTCTTTGCCTTTTTGGACTGGTTTATTTCACTCAGAATAATGTCTTCAAGTTTCATGTGTTTTATAGCATATCAGAATTTCTGACATTTTAAGACTAAAGGAACTGTAACAATAATAAAGTAAATACCTGGTTTTTCTCTCAGTGTATCTATTGGATTTCTTCCAACTTTGGGCCATTGTGAATAACTCTGCTGTGAACGTGGATTCCTATGTTCAATTTTTTTTGTAACAATCCTAGAAGTTGACTTGCTGGTTTACAAGGTACTTCTAATTTTAAATTTTTCAGAACACACAACACTCTTTCATTTCATGTCTATAGAATTTTACATTCTCTAAAGCAGTACACAAGGATTCTAGTTTCTAATCATCATTACTAATATTTACTTTTACTTTTTTACATATATCAAAAGGCAGAAAAGAACAAACAAGCAATGTATAAGATGAAAAAAAAATATTTGCAAATCTGATAAGGTGATAATATCCATTGGCATGAATGAGAAACAATTCAAACCCCTACACAGTATTGGATGGTTGAACGAAATGACTACAGTACTTTTTGAAATAAAGTTTAGTCATTTTCATATAAAACTAAAGATACAACTTCACTGCAGTGATCAAGTCTATCGCATACACAGTTTATAATTTTATTTATTTATTTTTGGCAGAACGTGCAATTGAACTCAAGGTCTTGCTCTTGCCAGGGAAGTGTTTATTCCACTGAACCATCTCCCTGGCCCTCACAGTTTATAATTTTATTCAAGAGGAATTCTAAAAAATGCAAAACAAGGACATTACAAATTATATATTTAAAAAAACCATTGACATAAAGCCCATGGTAGAAGGCTAGAAATAATAAAGAAATTCCAGTACTTTGGGTAGTATTAATTGCATCTAAGAAAAGAGATAGATCAGCGAGTAAATAAAATGTAGCACATACACACAATGGCATACACTTAAGACGAATACTGTCAATTGTGGTAATATGCATGGAACTGGAGATCATTATGTGAACTATGTCATATGTGGAACCTAAACATTTGATCTCAGAGGAACTAAGAGTAGAATGCTAGTTACCAGAGGTCATGGCAAGAATCGAGGGAGAATGGGGAAAAGTTGATCAATGAATTTTCAATTTACAAGTAGATAGGAGCAAGATGATCTGGCATACTACACACAATATAGTGAGTATAGACAATTTAATGTCAATTCTAAAAAGCTAGAAGAAAAGAGTATAAAGGTAAAAATCAGTATTTGAGGACACAATTGTGCTTAACCTCAATTAAAAATACACAGCGTATGATTGTGCCAGATATTAAGAGGATATCATATTAGTATGTACAATAGTTATTTCTCTATCACATAAATATAAATTAGAACAAAATTTTTGAAAGCAAACCAACTATGGTGGCGTCTATAATACCAGCACTTTGCAGGTTGAGAGAAGAGGATTTCCATGAGATTAAGGCCTGTGTGGGCTATGTAGTTCATTCAACCAGCCTAAATAAAAATGTCAAGGCTATATTATGAACCTATGAAGCAATACCTCCTAGTGTTAGTCATATGTATTGGTTTTCCCTTATTTTTAACATCTCAAGTGATTGCAATATGAACAACTGTAAACTACTTGTGCCATACATAATATTGCCAACTGGCCTGGATCATGGGGCACTATATCATCAGCAGATTAATCCAGTGATGCTCGTAGCTGAATGCAGTATGATGAATGGGGATCCAATTGGAGGAAGTGGGTCTCTGAGAATGGGCCTTTGCAGGATTTGTCTTTTGATGCAACTCTTCCTGTACATTTGTTTTCCCCAGCATCATGAAGTGAGCAGCTTTGTTTCATGATGTCTTCCCACCATATTACTACTTTGGCACCAGCTGGCATGGACAGAAACCTCTGAATCATGGATTAAATAAGTAACTTCCTCCTTTAAATTGCAAGTATTGGATAGCTTGCCTCAAAAATGGGAAATCTGATGTAGAAAACTGATACAGAATAAAAGTGCAGACATTACTGTGACTGCATCTATGTTATTTTAATTAATTAATTAATTTATTTATTTATTTATTTATTGTGTGGTATGAGGGATTGAACTCAGGACTCTGCACTTGCTAGTCAAGTGCTTATTTTACTGAGCTATCTTCCAGGCCCTAAGTAGAGCATGATTTTTGTTTCGCTTTTTTGTTTTGGCTGTTTCAGTCTACCTTAAGGGAGGGTCTGGTAATGTAGGTGGAGGTAGAGATAGAACATGTGGCATCTTGAGCCTGACTGTATTTGCATGAGCAGGAGCTTACACAATTGAGCTAATGGTCAGGCCCCTCACTATGTGATTTTGAAGCCTGTAGAACTGATAATTTGCAGGAATATGGAAATGTTTAGACATATTGTCTATAGAAACCTTAGAACACTAAGCAGAGGTTTATGGATGATGCTGGTCACACTCAGATGATGAGAGTGCTGATATGAATGTGGACAGTAGGGGCCAGCCTTAAGAGGTTTCAAACAGCTTGAAGCCTCTATTTGGAATTAGACTAAAGGCCATTTTTTGTTATTCTGACATAGAGCCTGTCTACATTTCCCCTCATGTCCTATGACTTTGTATGAGACTTAAATTTTTGGTAGTTGACTAGTTGATCTAGCAGAAGAAATTCCAAATCAGCCTAATGTTTAGGCTGTGATATGAGTATTGATGGCTGCTTATGGCCAGACTTATAGTGAAAATTTAGAGCAAAACCAGAGAATGAATTGAAAGTCTTTTAGTTTGTCCAAAAAAAAAAAAAAAAAAAAAAGGATGTGTAATGATGGGATCAAAGGAAATGTGGTTGCTGAAAAAGTTGTCACCATCAAAATGGAACCCAATACTTTGAACTAGAACATGAAAGAAAGCAGGTAGGGCAAGATCCTGAGTTTGATTCTCAGTATAAAAACAAGAAAGAAAGAAAGAAAGAAAGAAAGAAAGAAAGAAAGAAAGAAAGAAAGAAAGAAAGAAAGAAAGAAAGAAAGAAAGAATGGAGGGAGGGAGGGAGGAAGGAAGGGAGAAAGAAAGAGAGAAAGCTGGAAGACATTACGCGAATTTGCATATTCCTACTCACAGCAGATTCAGTGATATGAAACTGTGACTATTTCATTTGAGAAAAGCATCCTACAACCATCTTCATGAGAATAACTGCCTGGGGAACAGGTTCTCTGAAATTCACTTCACATCAAGGCACTCAAAGGCTACCACAGGTATGGCCCAAGCTGCCCTAGCTATGTTTTGTTAGAGGCAGACCTTGGAATGTTCCATATATTTTTAGACATGAAGAATGCAAAAGTTGTGGGATCATGGAGTATTCCACTTCTATTTTTTTAAAAAAAATGTCTTGACAGCCAGATAATGCGCCCTTGAGAAGGCTTTGCGTGAAGCTCTGGGAGTGATGCCAAAAGTTCAAGGGAGACGAAGGGAGGTTGAAGTTGTTAGGAATACTTTCAAGGAAAGTCACAGGAAGGTAGTGGAGGCAGTCCAACAGGGGGCTATGTAGAATTAAACCAGTAAGGTCATGGGACTGGCCCTGCTCAGTTCCCAAGGAACTCTCTCTGTACCACCATGTACCCCATACACTGGACCAATAGCTACATGACTTCATGTTTAACCTTATGGATTTCAGTCTTCTTTGATCTTATTCTATCTTTCTGTTTTTCCTTTTGAAATAACACTATTGAAACTCTACTACTATATTTTGGGATTATCTCAATTGTTTGCTGAATTTGAGAGGGTTTCACAGCTAAGCGTGGCCTTCAATGTAAGAAGAGAGTTTAGACTTGGAATTATGAAAAATACCTGGATTTCTGAGACTGGGGAGCAGGGCTTATTGCTTTCAATGTTCCACGGTATAGTTATATCATGGTCAGCAAAAGTATTACCTCATTGTTGTGTTTGTTTGGATAATAAGTATGGATTAAAGAGATACCACTAGATGTTAAGTTGACCAAGGAAAAACTGGTACCAGTTTATCATAATTATCACATTGGCTAAATAGAAAGACTTGTGGGGAGATGATTGGATCATGGGGCTACCTACGCCTGGTGGTTTGGTCCACAGATGTGTAAACCTAAATATGCTGCTGAGGGATAAGGTCCAATTAGAACAGGTGAATCACTATGGAGGGGACATCTCTCATTTGCACTCTTCACCCTATGATCTTACTCCTGGCAGCGATGAAGTAAGCAGTTATTCTTCACCATGCCTTTTGCCATGACGTTTCTGCCTTTTATAGCTGACAATGGGCTGAAACCTCTGAACCTGTGAGCCAAATAAACTATCTCATCCTTAAATTGTCTATGGCAGTTATGTTGTACCAGCATCAGGGAAGCTAAGTAATACAAATACTGAAGCCTGAGTCTATCAGGTTGAGCAAACCCAGTCAGTGATGCAATTTTATATATGTGCTGCTGAAGTGAGCACAGCTATTTCTTTGTAGTTGAATATTTTATAGAGTTTTTATGCAAGTCACTTCCCAAAAGTAGAGCCCACAGGTTAAAAAAATGTGGGCAATGAAACGATGGCTTAACTATCTTATTCCTAGTTAGAGTGAAATATATTATTGCTTCTCAAACTTGTTTTTTGTAAAAATCGTCTGGGGAGCTTGTTAAAAATATACTAATTGGCCCACCCTAAATCTCTTGAATAAAAACCTGTGAGGATCGGTAGTACAGAAGTCCAGTGGTTGCGATTTTAACAAGTATACTAAGTCAGACTTTACTGCACAGAAAACTTTCTGTTTCTTAGGGAAAAGCACTATCCTTGGACCTTCAATATATCTTGTCTGAGAGGCAAATGTCTTTTTCTAAAGCATGCTCTCATTCAAGTCTTCTATCAAATGTGGTGACTTTTGATAAGACACATAATAAAAGGGCAAGGGATAGCCCACTGTTATTAGCTTTAAGCAGTTTTCACAGGGTTTGGATAAACCAATATGATGAAGTACTTTTTGGTGACCTATTCTATAAAGAAAGAGTAAGCTAGTTCAATTCCTAAACACTACTGAAAATTTTATTTATAAACCTAGATCTTGTGCATAGTTTTGAATAACCAACAATGACATATTTTTCCTTAATGTCTCAAAAATGAAACATGGCTATGTGTGTAGCCACAAATATGGAGATCTTTCTTCAATTTTGATGATTAAATTAGGCCTGAAGTTCAGATAAATATAAATATGTGACATCTGAGCTGTTGAGGAACTGCTGCTGAAAACTCTGCTACAAATCATTCCTCCCTAGATAATTGTATCTATGCAGTAGTCATACACTTTCTCCACATTAAAAGAAATTACCAACAGAATGAAAAGAAAACCCATGAGATGGGAAAAGAAATTTAAAAGACTATCCCTCAGACATAGGACTTCTTCTCTCTAGAGCATATAAAGAATTAAAAATAATCAAGTCCCCCAAATTCAAGGATGCAATAAAAAAATGAGCATCTGAGATGAATGTACACTTCTCCCATTAAGAAATAAAAATGACAGATAAATATTTGAAAAAATGTTCAGCACAAGTGGGCATTTGAGAAATAGAAAATAAAACAACACTGACATTCCTTCTTGCTGTAGAAAGAAAAGTTATCATCAAGAAGTCAACTTTCCCTGGCAAGCTCCAGGACCTGAGTTCAATCCCTGGTTCCAACAACAACAACAAAAAAGTCAACCAATGGGCTGGGGAGATAGCTCAGTAGAATAAGTTCTTGCCTGGCAAGGACAAGGTTCTGAGTTCAGTCACCAGTATCACACACACACACACACACACACACACACACACACACACACACACACACACACACACACCACAATTCAACCAATAACAAATGCTGGAGGGGCTGTTGGGAGAAAGGAACACTTCTCCACTGTTGGTGGGAGTGTAGACTGGTACAACCACTGTGGAAATCATTGTGGATATTCCTTAAAAAAGTAGGATTAGGGCTGGCCATAGCACCTGCTTTGGCAGAGCATCGCAGCCAGGGTTCAATCCCTGGTGTGCCAGGAATAACCCCAGGGCACACTGAAATGGCATTTGAGACTTGGCATGGTGATGTGTGCCTGTAATCCCAGAGCTTGGGAGGCTAGAAACAAGAAGATCTCTAGGACTCCGATCTACATTGTGAGACACTGTAGACCCTGCAGACCCTGTACCAAATACATAAAAATAAAACAAAACAAAAAGAAAAACAAACAGAAAACTAGGATTTGGCACTCCATTCAACCCAGCTATTATCCTCCTGGGGACTTCCCCAGAAGAACTGAAAATTTCTCAGCAGAGAAATATATGAGTAGTCATATTTATAGCAGCACAGTTTGTCACAGCTAAATCTTGGAAACAACCTAAATATCCATACACTGAGGAATGGATAAAAAAGAGGTGATATTTTTCTACAATGGAGTACTACACAGGCATAAAAAAGATAAACTCAAGGCTTTTATAGGTAGCCAGATGCAACTAGAGGCCATAATCACAAATGAAATAAATCAGGCCTACATGTGTAAATATCATGTTTCCCTACTGTAAGAATCTGAAAGACTAAATAAAATCTGAAATGTACAATAGATACGGCAAAAGAAGAAACTGTTCAAAAGGAAGGAATAACTGGGATAAGGGAAAAGAGCAAAGAAAGAAAGGAAAAAGAAATATATTTGTATGTATACAGGATGGCTTGGATAATTGAACTCCTGATTTCTGATGTTATATTTAAAAGAGCAGTAAATGCTTAACTTTATTTTCTCTCTTTTTTAAATTTCTCATAGTTTTTGACCATTTTGCATGCTTATTTCTGATAATCTGAGCTAATTCGTTTTTTCCATTTATTTTTATTTTATTAAAATACAAATGTCAATCAGACAGTTTCAAAACACCTTAACCATACAGAGTCGATGAATTAATACATAGCAAACTGTTTTCATAACGTTTTGGTATTGTACAAGGTGCATACATGATATTATATTTACAGGTTTTTTATAGGTGAAATTATATCAAAACTTCAATAATTATTTACCTAGTGGATGACCATAGCACTAAAAGCCGACATAATATCCTGTCCAACCACCATTAGTGCAGATCTTGCCTATCATAGAATTATGTAGAAGCACAGCGTTACCTATCCCAACTGTACTGTCTATACACACACATCCTGATTTTTTCTTTCTACAACCCTTCCTTTGTCTACACCTGTCAAAAGTGGGCACTCCATTGACATTCAACTACCTTAGGTGCTTGAACTCGACACCACAATCCAACACAGTCCAGCATTCTGCAACCATAGGGAGTTATTCAAAGAAATTGTCGACCATATCCAATACAGCTCAGCTTAATATTATGGGCTCACGATGTATACTTCATTTTTATACTTTTATACTTTTCTGCTGGATGGTTAAGACCTAGGTATATCAAAACTTATATACCAACACATGAAATTTATATTTCCTATGTGGTCATTGAAATCTTCTCAGGGTTTATCTTGTAGTCCTGTACATTATTCTGTAGTTCCTTTGTCTGTGTCATCCATGTGGATGAGTCATGGCCAATGCTTGACCTGATTGCTCTCTGTGAGAGCCTGAGAGAAAGTTTTCTCTTCATGTGACTCTCCCCAGGCACACTATAGAACTTCATTCTCTTTCCTCTGTGGCTCCACAATCTCCTTGCTCAGAAAATTTGGAGCTCACCTGAGTCTCATGATATTGCAGTACAGGATCTCCTATGTCCTGAGTCTTCGTTGACCTTGAAAGGCTAGGTCCAAAATGTTGGCGGGCCTTGTGGCTCTTCCATTTCTCCAACTCTGACTTGTGATCTTAGGTTGTTAACCATCCAGAAGAAGAGCTGATTAGTATCCTGCAGCATATGCCATTCACTTTGCCTTATCTGACTCAATTGATTTTACTTTTTGTACATTTCCTTTTGTATTTCTGCTTTTCACTTGTTATACTAGGGAGACTATATGATATTTACATATGTGTGTCTGGTTTATTTCACTTATATGTTCATGTGGCATCCACTTCAGTAAAAATGCTTCAAACTTATCATTCTTAATAGCTGAGTAATACTCCATTATATAGAAATACCACATCTTATTCAACCATTCCTCATGTGATGGACATCTTGGTTGTTTCCAAGATTTTGCTATCACACATTGTGCTGCTATAAACATAGGTACACATATATCTCTATGATACAATGTATCCAAATCGTTTGGGAAAATTCCCAGTAGGGGGATAGCTGGCTTGAATGGGATTTCTAGTCCTATTCTTTTGAGGAGTCTCCACACTGACCTCCACAATGGTTGTACCAGTCTACATTCCCACCAGCAGTGGAGAAGTGTTCCCTTTTCCCCACAAGCTCTCCAACATCTGTTGTTGGTTGATTTCCTTATGATAGCCATTCTTTCTGGAGTGAGATGATATCTCAGTGTTGTTTTTATTTGCATTTCACGAATGGCTAGCGATGTGGGGCATTTTTTCATATATTTGTTTGCTTCTTTAATTTCGTCCTCTGAGAAATGTGTATTCATCTCAGATGCCCATTTTTGAATTGGGTCTTTAAATTTGAGGGCCCTGTTATATCTTAGTTCTTTATAAATTCTAGACAGTAGACCTCTGTCTGATTGCTTGTCAATTAGGATTTTTTCAAAGTTTGTGGGTTGTCTTTTCACTCTGTTGACAATTTCTTTATACATGCAGAAGCTCTTTAGGAAGAGTTGATCCCATTTGTTGATTCTTTCAAGAGCTTCTCGTGCGAATATATGTTTGTTCATGAACTCTTTACCTACCCCTATGTCTTCAAGAGTTCCTCCTACTTTCTCTTCCAGGAGATTGAGTGTTTCAATTCGAAGACAACAATATGCAACATAACAATAGCTGAACTGTCATTTTGTTTAATGAAATTCTGTATGGTTTGTTATTCTTTCTTTGACTTTTTATTCTTTTTAAAAACTAAAACATATAAAGTGTAGTTATAGCCATGTGAGGGGGACTAAATAAATGTGTAGAGCTCTATGAGAGAATCAATAGAACTCAACAACACCAAGAAGCTATGGTAAAGAAGTTAAAAGCTAAAATTTTCAATCTATTATAAAAATTTAAGTATAGCCAAAGAAAAATTAGTATATTATACCTCGTGCCATCACAAACATTTACTACTTTTGAGCACCAAAATTTTAGGAGAACATCATATAACTGAGTTGTATCCCAAATTTTCTGATCAAGGAGATTATGGGGCCACAGAGGAGTGCAATCAGTGATGTAGAGTGTGCCTAGGGAGAGTCACATGGAGAGAAAACATCCTCTCAGGCTTTCACAGAGAGCAAATTGGTCAAGCAATGGCCATGACTCATCTACATGGCTGACACTAGCAAGGGATCTACAAACTGCAGTACAGGATTTCAGGGTAAATCCTGAGGGAATTAGACTGACCTTGACAGATACAAAAGTTACATTTCTTGTTATATAGGTCTTGCTTTATCTTGATCTTAACCATTCAGCAGAAAAGTATAAAAATGAAGTATAAAAAGTACAGCCATATTAATATGCTGAGCTTTATATAAAAGGCTCAGGTCAACAACATCTAACATTGCCTGTCCTATGGAAAACCCATTACTATTATGGACTACTGAAGTATATTGGAATATTTTGCTGAATTCATGCACCTACAATGTTTAAATGAGAATGGAATACCCATCTCTGACCAAACTAAACAAAAAATGTGGGTACAAATGAAGGACCATATTGTATTTGCATATTCAGAATAGTTAGGATAGATATACAGTTGCTTTCTCTTAATTCAATGACTGGGGAGATTTGTTCTAATGGTGTTTGTGGACAGAATATCATCTCTACATCTTGTACTATGAATAACCACTAAAAAGACAACAATATGCAATGTATTAATTATTGAAACTGCTACTAATCAGTTTTGAAAGTGTCTCATTGATATTTGTTTTTCAATAAAATCATTTAAAATACTTAGGAGATACAAATTTTCCTATAAAATCAAATTGTATTTCACTATATATAATATTCTCATATGCATGATTAAATGATAAATATAGTTCTATTTTAAAATAACAATGATGAATTTTTTTTTTGGTGGAACTGGGGATTGAACTCAGGCCCTTGCTCTTGTCAGGCAAGCACTTTTTCTACTGAGCTATCTTCCACAGCCCCTGATGAAAGTTTTAATGCCTGTTTGAATTTACAATAATATAATGCCATCTAGTAACTAAACAATATTTAACATACACTTCCAAAGATGATTTTTTCAGATTGTTTGCTTTGTTTCAACTTTTGATTTTGTTCTATAAAAGGCCCACTTGTCATGTTTAGCTCTTTTGTCCTTTAAGTCTCTTTTATTGTGTAAGAGCTTCTCACACCCACTGCTTTTTCATTTTGTCATTGATTTTTTTCTAGAGAAACTAGGTCATTTGTCTTATGTAAGCTTCTTACATATATATTTTGCTGGTTTCACGCTTTCTAGGAGCATTCTTTAACTTGTTTTTATGTGGCATGCAGTTTTTGTAAATTCTGAATTACAAAACTGCAGGATGGAGGATGATTTGATTTACATTCAGTTACCTTGAAGCAAGAACACTTCATACTATCACATCATAAGGCACAAAATGTTTGGTTATATCATTTATAGTAAAACTAAAATTGCTCTTAGTCAATTTTAGGTGAAGAAAAAAGAAATAGTGCAAGACTCTATCCTATCTGAAATGAATCTATTCTATTCTTGTCCATTGTAAAATGAGTCAGGTAATAGAGAGGAAAGCTTTCAAAAATATACTTTGGCTATCTGTGACTCACCATTGTCAAGGTTTAGTTAAGTGTGCCTGTAAAATTTATGTATTAAAGCTTTTTTTGAACCTGTGTTTTACTATTCAGAAATGGCAAAATCTTTAAGAGATGGAGCTTAGTTGGAAATCTCTAGTCATCCAAGGATGTGGCCTTTAAGGTGTCATTGGGACTGACTCCAGTTCCTTCTTTGTATCTCTGCCTTTGCTTCCTGGATGACAGGAGATGAGCAGCTTACTTTCCCACTTGTTTCCATTATGATGTGCTGTCTTCTCATGAACCTAAAGACAATGTGATCAACCAACCATGCACTGAAGCCTGCAAAAATGGAGGACAAACTAAAACTATCCTCCTTTTAAGTTATCTTAGTTTCTTTGTTATGGTGACCAGAAGCTAATACAAGACCTCCCTCCCCTACAAAGGCTCTGGCAAAAGAGATTTTCATATGGACAGTTGAAAAGCTTTGTAGCTGCAGTCATGAGGCCTGAAAGATCAATACTTGATTCTTGGTTGAGAGAACTGACAGTTTGTATAAACTCAGAATTTAGGTGACTACACTCAGCTCAGCCTACTATTACAGGAGCAGTAAATGTACGCATCCTGTGGAGTACATATGAGAAACAGTATGAGTTTGTGTTGGGTCATATTTATGGGTAGCATTATATTATCTCACTGAATAAAATGCATGAGGTGAGACCAATAGAAAATTGTCTTATGTTCATGTCCTGGGTAGTTCATTCTATATTCTGGTAACACATGAAGACACGGACTGGCTAGAAATATAACAACTGAAGATTAAATGCACATTTAATGTGTACACAAATTAGGGGCTACTTCCTAGAAATTTGAGTATAGTGAGACCAGAGTTGTGCAGTACTCAGTAGAAAAAAATAGAAAGTAAATTTTTCTAAGTAGGACACATGTTGAAATAAAAGGGAAATATTCAGGTACTATTTAACAGAATCATCTTCAGGGAACCAAAAACCATCAAGTAACTAGAAACACATTAGATTGCCAGAGTTTTGAAAGAAGTTGCAACTGACCATCCAGAAGAAGAGAGAAATCTACTGGTATGAAAGAGAAACACAGAGAGCCGGGCGTGGTGGCGCATGCCTGTAATCCCAGCACTAGGGAGGCTGAGGCAGGAGGATTGTTGTGAGTTCGAGACCAGCCTGAGCTACAAAGTGAGCTTAAGGCCAGCCTGAACTGCACAGTGAGACCCTGTCTCAAAAAAGACAAAAAAAAAAAAAAAAAAAAAAAAAAAAAAAAAAAAAAAAAAAAAAA
>PVKA01000565.1:0-38738 GCA_004027165.1 Ctenomys sociabilis | reverse complement strand
CAGAGTAGAAGCATTGGCAGCCATCATTTTAACAGGCTGTAAATTGGAATCACATGGTCTATGTGCTGAAATAATTAAAGGAGAATCTCTGGAGGAAGCCCAGTCATCAGCATTACATTAAAGAACGTAAGTGACTCCAATATGCAGTGAAGCTTGTTCACTACTATCATAACTAATAAAATCACTTTGAGGAGAAACAGGAATAAAGGTAAAAATATGTCATGGTTAATTCAGCGGTTAAAATAGGAAGTCATGGGGGGACTGCAATGGAAAAATATACCAGAGCTTGTTGTGAGCATACCTGAACCTGCCAGAATTAAAGCTTGACTTTGAGGAGACCATAATCTTGCATTCTAAACCAGGTTGTAGCATTTTAGTTTTGTGCTCATGAACAAGTTTCTTGTTATTAAATTGTTTTATTATTGATAGCATCTTGTTTAGTTTATCTGTTTATTTTTAATTCATCAATTTTGTACAAGTATTTGTGTTTTTGTTGTTCAACAGTGAATTCTTACTTTCCAGGACAATGCACAGGCATTTAATGGATGTTTGCTATGTATTTTTTGTATAGGTGAATGGAAATATATTATTAATACTTGCTATTTGTTGGATAATTTTATCTAAGCATTTTACATCTATTATTTTATCCAACCCTTAAAACCATCCCACAAAATGAATGCATGTGTAGCACTTAGCAAACTTAGAAAGTCTATGCAAATGCTAGCTAATAATGAGAAAACAATGAAAGACAAAAGGTAATCAACTGCTATCATGACACTGAGGAACTCAGGGTTTAAGCTTTGTTTGTGAAATAATACACAGTGAAACTAGATATTGGAACATCAAGAGCAAGATAAAGTTTAGAGATATGCTACCTTTGTTGACAACCCACATAAAGCATGAATAAAGGGGGATGGAATAGTAAGACCTGTGTAAAAGAGACCATTACTCACTTTAGATTTTGGACTATTTAAACTCCTTATATCTGTCATTGAAGAACCAGTAACTTACTGCCAAAAACTTATCTTTGTTATTATACAAAAGGATGGACGTAAGGTAGTGATGGTGTCATCAGCCCAGAAATGCAATATTCTCAGCCAAAGCTTTATAATAAGTGGGGTTTTCTTTTGTTAACAGGGTACTTACTAGAAAGGCTACACAAAGCTCCCAATGTTTCCATAGATGCTATAATGTTGCCTCTCTGGTCTTCCCCCTTTTACATTTCCTAGTAGTAGAAATGCTATGATATTCCTGTCCCCCAAATCTATCTTGAATCTCACCACTCTGCTGGAATTTTCTACTATGAAGAAACCTACCTGTTCGAGGGTTTTATGGGTATAATTTAAGTAGAATATCTACATTCTTTTCCAAGTGTCAGATTTCATTTTAAATCACGAGTAGGCCTGGGAAAATAGCTCAGCTACATAAGCACCTGCCTGGAAAGCGCAAGGTCCCAAGTTCAATCCCCAGTACTGAAAAAATAGACTCATTTTATATTTTATTCTGAATTGCAGCATTTTTTCTTTTGTGCAGATAGTGTACCCTTAACTTGACAGTTTGGTCAGATGTTCTCTTTGCAGTTTGTCCATCAAGAACAGAAGACTATTAGACAATCAGAGCTGAAATGTATGGGAATGCACAAGCCATCTCTAGAAAGGATTAAATCCAAATTATCTGCCACCTTGGTTCCAAAGGTATGCTTTATGTATTTCCCAGTAAACTGGATACCATATTTAACAAAGGAAATATGTAAAATTAAACTAAAAATTATATATCTACTCATACAGTCACTTGGATTGTGTAACAGTTCTTTTTCTCAAAATAGTGTAAAGAGCAATAATGGCAGTGTCATGAATGGCTAATGTTATGAGAGTCTTATACTATGTATTTAAATGTAATCCTCTGAAAGTAACCCTTTCATTTTTATGTGAATTTTTTCCTTAGTCTACAAATAATGTACCCTCTACTAAATGATCATTATACACAAACATCATTCCAAAAGCCACACATAAATATGTAGCCTGTTGAAATAAAGTTGTTTGAAATCATTTATCAAAACATAGCCACCTGTTGGGTAAAGAGAAATACATTCAGTCATATTTCTAATTTTTCACAACCTTCTTCTATCTGAATTCTGAAAGCATTCCCGTCTTGAAATCTGTGATATAATCAGTGTTTTTTTTTTTCTCTCTGCTACACTGATTTGGAGGCTTTACTACATGAATAACTCAGGACAATAATGAACAGGAATGACTGGAATGCAGGTTTTGTAACTGTGTTGGTGTGGTTTGTCTTGGCCTCTTGTCCTTCTGTGCATTTACTACTGTTTAACTATTTCCATCAGAATGAAAGACATGTGAAGGAGACCTAGATCCAACCTACCACCTGAAACAAAGCCAAAAAAGAACATTTATTTTTGAGAGTTGTTAAGATTTTGGATTTTTTTTGCTCACCATATTGAAACAGAAATCTAAAGGATAAAAGGAGAAAAGAAGAAAATGAGTTGGAGGGCCAGACAAAAGCCTTTTGAAGTTGCATAGTATGTCGGGAGACACTCAATATTAAAACCGAAGTGTTCACAAATCATACAAATATCTAATCCTCTCAATCAATGTATTATTTTTTGTATGGAGAAACATTTGTATAAATATTGATTTGGGGCTTTACTATGTAAATAACTTGGGACAATAATGAGCAGGTGTGACTGGAGTCAAGGCTATCTGCTACAAATTAGGGCCAACTGAAATTTTGGGAAGAAGAAGAAGTAAAAATTTGGTTGTCAAATAAATGAAAGCATCTTTGATATAACTAATAACTCAGAAGCTCTGGTTCTAAAGTCAATATTTTATTGCCCATTATATTTATGTTGTCTGTTATATTTTATGTCGCCCAAGGGTAGGTGGCCTTACTTTTGTTGTCTCTAAATTTTAAGGGTTAGAGTTGATTATCATGTGGTCTAAGTCGTGTGTCATGTATTTAGAAGTGGTTTTGATACAGTTTTATAATCCCAATTATCTATTGTTAACAAAGACTAAAATATCTTAACATTACATTCTCTTGTTTAGTTGTCCAAATGCTTTAATATTACACAATAGAATGAAAATCAGAGAAATGTGGTATTAAGAAAACAAAATGTAAATAATTTACTTCCCCTAAAAATGATTTAGCCCTTCTCATCATTTTCAGTTTTGTTACTGCTAGGCTCACTGAACTAACTGGTAAATTTACAACTCATCTTTAACAGTTTATAAAAGGAAATTTTGCTTTTTTTACTGTCATTTAGACGTTATTAACAAAAAATATTTTAAGGTGGGTGAAATACTCTTACTAACAATTCTTACTTTTAAGAATTTAAAATAGTCTACTGCAG
Source organism: Ctenomys sociabilis (assembly GCA_004027165.1). NCBI lineage: Eukaryota > Metazoa > Chordata > Mammalia > Rodentia > Ctenomyidae > Ctenomys > Ctenomys sociabilis. The sequence continues at coordinate 35,368 of PVKA01000565.1, read as the reverse complement.
AGACACAAATCCATAATTAATAAAACTTTTTACTTTATAATCTAAATTTCAATATATTCCTTAATAATAAATTTATTGGGTCACACTGTAATACAAAATAATTAAGTTGACTGCATTCTTTTTAATCTATTTAATATCCAATAAGAAATATTGTACTAATAGTGTCTGTAGACCTGTATAATTTCTCTCTAATATTACCCTATTTTTGCAGTACTGGGGATTGAACTCAGGACCTTACCCTTGCCAGGCAGGTGCTTTTTCTTTTGAGCTATCTCCCTAGCCCTAATTTCTCTCTAATATTAACCCAGATATGAACTAATGTTAACCAGCCAACAAAGTCTTAATGCTACTATTATTATTTATGTTTTAGTTATGGTTATGAAAGTGGAAATTTGCAACTCTGGCTGAAGAAAATGAAACAAAACAAAAATAAACAAAACCAAAATATAAAAGGAACTCTAATAAAGTTTCTTTTATTTAGATCATTTCTTTACTAGCATGTTTCTAGTACACAATGTTTACATTCTTAGTGTAGGGTTGGTTTAAATACATAACGCACCCTTATTTCTTATTTGGCCTGTTTCTTTTCCTTCCTGCTCCCTCTCTTCATCTCTTAATCCCTTTTGTTTTTTGTTTTGTTTTTCATATTAATTTTATTGAAAAAGTAGTGAGAATGAGACAGTTGCAAAACAGGTTAGTTGGACGGTTACAATAATTAATACATTGGATATTGTTGTCTTTGTAGTAGTTATTCATAGTACAAGATGCAGACATGATATCTTGTCTAAACAGTATTAGTTGAAAAATTTCTTATTGAAGTAGCTATATATCTATCCCAACTAGTTTTATATATATTTACTGTTCATGTCCCTTTTGGCATGTGCATTTGCAATATAAAATGTTCACATTTCTTATGTGGAGTTTTGACACAGCTTAATTTTCTTTTCTCATGCCATTTTCCTCCCCTATCTTTCCCTCTCCTATATCTTGAGATCCACTCCTCCTTTAAGAAAATCTATCTCCCTCCTTCTTACTATCTATCTTTTATATTGCTTTTTGTTTATAGTTCGGGTTTCCCATACTACCTGGCCTCTTGCACAAGAAAAAGTGAACCATCTAGTACCCTGATGCCTTGAATTCACTCATCTATTTTGGATAAGTAAGCAATACATTACTATGGAATGATTTGTATCTTATGGGATTGCTTAAAGAAAAATTGATTTTGAAGAACCTCTGATTTTCATATTATATTTCTTTGTCAAACAGCTCCAATAAAAACAAATAACATCTAATTCCAATTAGGGTTAATTATTAACAAATCTCACAAATTCCACTACATTAGTAACTATTACACATATATGAATTTCTGCCAGTCTCATAAGCATTCAACTGTTTTCCTTGAATGTAATATGTATCCTTATATGTTGTCTAAAATGTTTCTTTCCCTTTGTTTCATAAGAAAAACCAAACTTATATTCTTATGATATTTATCTTCCTATAAATTTTAGGAAGGAAAATTAATCAAAAGATGTAAAAAATAATGCTAACCACTGGAAATTAGATCAATAATGATGCCTAGTGTTAAATATGGTTAAAATGGAAACATTTACAAAATCTTGGAGATAGCTGAGTTTTCTTAGTGTTTGATCTATACCTAAGCTAGTTTAATAAAACTCTTAATAAAACAGAGTCCTGCACTGAGAAGATAGCTCTACCTGGCCCTGGAAAATTATATAGTTACATAAATGCAGATGTAGACTTGGATGCAAGCTTGTACTTATGGTATGGATATTTATTTCTGGCCTCCCTTAGCACAGTATAGCTTTCCAGGCATGTGAAAGCAGTTGTGCTTAGTGTATATGTCTTTGAACATGGTACTGATTGTGCTAAATATTTGCCTTTCACCACACATTTTAAAATATCTTCCCCTTAATCCCATTTAGCACTACTTAGCACTACTAGAGTCCTGTACTATGTTGTTTTCTTCACTTTGTTTTGTTTGTTCTGGTGCTAGGAATTGAACTGTGTGCCTTGTGAATTGTAAACATGGGCTCTAACACTGATCTAACACCACTGCCCTCAATCATATATTCATTTTAAGAACACTCTTACACATACTATATTAGTTTTTCTGTATACTTTACTTCTAGAGAAGTACAAGTTTGTACAAACTTCTATAGCTGATCACTTGAAAACTAAAGATTTTTGAACACGCATTTCTAATAAAGATATCTACTGTAATGTCTTTTTTGCACGAATACATATTGAGAAATGTATTTGTTGATGATATTTTACTCTTATGTAGGCACACAACTAGCCATAAGTACATTTTTCAGTTCTTATAGAAGTTTTACCATATCATTTCTTCATTTCAGTGATTCAACTTTTGGCCTCTGGAGGTATATAAACTCCATCTTATAGATCATTCTTCTAGATTACGATTTCCTGGAGAGCTCATAGTTTAAAACTTTGTAACACCAACACTTGTGTCTAGTACATAGCAAATGTAAACTCCTCATTAAATGATATCCTTGATAATTATGGGTTGAGTTCAGGTGGCAGTGGTAGGCTTTCTAATTCATAGAGTTGAGAATGTTAGAATCAGATGGGAACAACAAAACATAGTATTTTCATTTTAAAAAGGAAAAAAAAATTAAGCTCAGAGAGGTCAAGTGACTTACCCAGCATCACACATTCAGTGATTGACTGGGGATTGGAGTCTGTGCTCTGTGTTTTTCAGTAGGATGCTCCTGACATGATTTACTCAGTAGAGGAATACATTTTCTATCACCTTTCTTCAGCATTTCTAATCTATATGAAATAGTTTGATATTTCCGAAATAGACCAAGTGCACTTGGAATGACCCCTAAGTTAACTAGATTTTTTTTTCTTTCATCTGGTTATTCTGGTTCACTGAAGCTGCCAATCTGAGCTGGAATACTGACAGTCTCAGAAGCCCAAGTTACAATATAGGGCTTTTTAGACACTTGCTGTCCACAGAACTCTTTCAATATTTACAATAAATAATCTGTCCTTTAACTGTGACTAGAATGATGGAGAAATTAAAAAAATTATTTTTTTAATTTTGATTAATTTAACTCAATTATGCATATAACTGTTGCCTGCTGTATGGAACCATGAAGTTTGTGACAGAAAAAAAATATCATACAAGTGTAGAAAAAGTATTTTCATGGAAACCGTATCTTTTTAACCTAATGTCCACAAGAAAATTAGCATAGTTTCATGACACTAATGGTTACCATCCAAGAAAAACATATGTGCTCATTGTGGAGTAGGCAGAAGCAAATATGCATATATTGTAGTAACTGTATGACTGGATGGAATTTTCTTTTTCATTTCAGGAAATATGTTTGAGGAATGTTTTTAAAAGTTCAGTATGCATTGGAAACACCTAGGGGGAAAGGCTTTTTAAAATACAGGTTCTAGTTGATTGTCTTATGTGGGCTCTGAAATTATATATTTACAATCACTTCCAGGAAATAGTGACACTGCTTGGTCTGTGGAGTACAATTTAAGTATCAGGAAATGGATAACACATCTGGGAAAAAATAATTGGTCAACAAAGTGTAAGTAAATGCCTTTCAAAAGAATCACGAACCAAAGGGCTGGCCAGGTAGCTCAGTGGATTAAAGCACCTGCTTAGACAGTGCAGCGGAAGTGGTTCCATCCCCAGTGTACTGTGCCAGCCTTGCCCCCAGGACTTGCTGAGATAGAGATTGAAAGTGCATGGTGGCTTGTGCCTGTGGTCCCAGCACTTGTGAGGCTGAACAAAGAAGGATTACTATGAGTCTGATCTATGTAGGGAGACCTTGTACATCCTGTACCAAATACATAAAAAAAAATCACAAGCCATACAAAACTGGCTTTAGAAGCCCACCCCATACTAATCCAAACTGAATTTTGTCCATAAACCAATAAATGAGTCAGAATCCCTTGCATTACAAAAATCATAATTTATTTCCCGTGAGATATTCCCAACATCAAAAAATTCCTTTAAGTCATGCATCCTTGTGTCAGTGGGCCCCAAAAGCATTCTTAACTGGAGAACTGGAAAGGAACTTGAGTTTTGAATCTATGCACAGTGAAGGAGAAAATCTGCAAGAAACATTTCGATGTACAGATAACCAAAACCATGGTTGTGTGGAAAAGGTAAAAGTAGAAATTGTTGATGGTTTACAGAGTCCGACTGAAAATGGTGAGATTTCTGGCCCAAAGTAAATTGAATGTACTTGCATGACATTTACAACACATGACAATTTCACACATACAATGTGGGAAACATAATCTAAACTCATTATTTACAGGAGCACCATAGACAGACATACCCGTGTATGTGACTGTTCTTGTCAAGAATTTTAGAAAACAGGGGCTAGGGAGATGGCCCAGTGGAATAAGAGCTTCCCTGGCAAATGCAAGGGCCTGAGTTCAATCTCTGGTTCAGCAAAAGAAAAAAAAAAAAGACTTTTAGGGAACAAAACTAAATAGTATACAACTAGCAAATATGTCTGGGGAAGTTGAGAGAAGGCAGACACAGTGGAGTCTAGAATCAAAACATTTCTGACAAAGCAGTTTTTTTCCATCTGACAAAGTTCAGATTTACCTTCATTCATGTGGATAACTAAACACACAAAGTGTATACTTTTAAGAGATGTAGACACCATCTCCCCTCCATCTGTGTTTTTTTGTTTTTAGCAGAACCAGGGATTGAACTCAGGCTCTAGCACTTGCTAGGAAAAGCGCTTATTCTACTGAGCCATCTCCCTGGCCCCTTCCATCTGTAGTTGTGAGCTTAAATGTGTAGTTCTGTGTAGACTACAAAGAGTGGAGACTGTTAGTTTTTCAGAAAGAAGGCAACTGTGGATGTAATCCATTTTATACATTAGGTGAAAAATTACCTAATGTTCTAATTCTTTTTCAGGTTCACAGAGGTCCTTGTAAAATGGTAGATCTAAAGCTTCTCATAGTCACATCTTGTATTTTACAATAAGAAATGATGAATCAACTGATCACCAACCTCATCATATCAAAAGGTGCCTGACTTGCAGGTTGTTAAAATGTTGGTATTTCCCAAATTCAACCTTTCACAACAATTACTTTTCCACTGATCAAAAGCCACAAATGCCACAGTGACAAGGAACAGAATCTGTGCAATGGTGTCAATATGTTCAAAAAGTGTGACATTTACTTTCTCATTCAGTCACTTAGCTCACACCATGTGTATCACTGGGGACTCTCACAATTGTCTGCAGTTTTTACAGTTTGATACTCCAAGTCAGTTCCCAAAATGAGGTCACCTATAGACTTGCTAGAAGATGTTATTTAGATAGTAAACCTGCAAGTATGAAGAGAATGATTTTTCTAACTCTGCTATGGACCATTAAGAAATGAATTAGTCATTGTAAAAGCTCTAAATTATAGATGATAAGATACTTGGGGGAAAACCTGTAACTTTGCTACTTTTCTTTATAAATATATAATTGACATTCTGCAACTTGATACGATCTAGTTGAAGTTGTTGAATTGGCTTTCTTTTATTTCGTACTAATGTATAGTACTCTTGAATCTCACATTATCAAAAAGAAACATTATTTAAAAAATAAGAGATAGCTCAACTATGCACAATATAATATTTTTGTTTGTCAGAGGAGGTTGCATAACTTTGTCCTGAATTTCTTTCCTTGACTTCTTTCTCTGAGTGTAAGTCCAACAAAGAGAAAATAACAAATAATGCACAAATATCAGAATTTAATTCACCCTTTATTAAATATGCAATAATAGAAAACTTAATACAGTGCACAACATGGATTATCACAATTGATGAAAAAATATAAATTAAGTCTAAAGTTGAAAAAATTTCTTATTTATATACGTCTGCATGGGAATGTGTTCATGTATGCAGAAACAGGTAGTATATAATGTAAGATGTAGACATACTATTTACCCATGGATTCATTATTTTGTTTTGAATGTTCTTCAAAACCAGTGTTTAGTCATGTTCTAATCAAGTGATATAAATTTTTGATAACCTGAGAATTTTATGTATTGATCTACTTTCTCAATTAATTTAAAAGGGGAAGACCAGGACTATGGTGCAGTGGTTCAGTGGCTGCCTGGCAAATATGAGGCTCTGAGTTAGACTCCCAGTAACAATAAACAAACAAACAAATGTGAGGGGCTGGGGATGTAGTCAGCAGTACAGCACCAGGCTGGCAAGTGCAAGGTCCTGAGTTTGATTTCCAGAAGCAAAAATTTAAAAAAAAGAAAAAGAATTGGAGAATGTTTGAAACATAGGAAACGCAAAAGTACAACAAAGAAAAATGCTTGTATTTTCCACAATACAAAAGCTGAAATATAATCATTTAAATATATGTAAAATACATTATGTCTCAAGGGAGAAAATAGTAAAAATGTCTGAAAAGGTGAACAGCTTCTGTCTTTCCAAGGAAATTCTTTAGACATTCTTAAGAATAAAAAATCTTGAATTACTATAGGTAGTGTAAATTAAATAATATATTTATTCTATTTTGTCACTTCCCAGTATTGTTATCTTTGTTGATAGTGGTCAGTAAGTGCCATCTATTATAATCCACCACAAACCATATGTTTTCTCACATATTTAGGCAGATAACTGTCTCATGCCAGAAATCCATATTCCTAGCTGTCAGCACAACACGGAGTGCCACTTAGAGGGAAATCTATGAAATAGGTATGTGGGGATAGGGGATAGGTGCAGTGTTTGTTTTTACAGAACACTCTGGCTTAAAGAAAGCATTCCATTTCCAACACCAGCTTGTCTATCTAATGTGATAGAATTTTTTTAAAGATACCAAATTTTGAGATGGTGACACACATCTGTAATCCCAGCACTCTGAGTTGCTGTGGCAGAAGGATTATAAATTTGAGTTCAGCCTGGTCAATTTAAAGACTTAGCAAGATTGTGTCTGGAAATAAAAATATAAAAAAATTTAAGAGGGTCTGATATATAGCTTAGAAGGCTCCAGATTCCCACCACTGCCATTAATAAGCAAATATATTTATTAGACCAACAATGTTTTTTATATTTCTTTCTTTTTTTTTGGTGGAACCAGGGATTGAACTCAGGCTCTTGCGCTTGCCAGGGAAGCGCTTACTCTACTGTGCCATCTCCTCAGCCTCTTTTTTTTTTTATATTTCAAATTCAAACTGCATAGATTAAGTGAAACTAGTTCAGGAATGCTAAGGTTAACTGATAAGCAGTCTCTGTCTAGGACAAATGTGTTCAGGACTGCACTGTAGCCAAGAAGAAACATGTAATGAGTTATATGAATAAAACATCAGTATTTTGTTCCTACTAGAATAGGCCGATCAGAATTATAATTGAAGAGTGCCCAGTGTCACCATCAGAATTAAGGATCTGTTAGCATTTTCACTCAGTTTTCTTCATTTCTAGGGGTTAACACATAGGTATTAATAAAAAATAAACCTTCAGGCAGATAGCACATAGTCAAAGTCATTTTAAATGGCATTTTCTTCTTACCAAATTTAGTTGGTGGTACACTGGTCATTTATACCAAGTAGATCAGAGAAACCAAGTTCTCCATTTTTAGATCTTTTCTTTCCTCTTAATGGTGGCTAACACTGCTTGCTTTAGGTTAATTTCAAAAATAAGAATAGAAAAAAATAGCTGGGCGTGGTGCTGCAGGCCTGTAATCTCAGCACTCGGGAAGCTGAGGCAGGAGGACTGTTGTGAGTTCAAGACCAGCCTGAGCTACAAAGTGAGCTTAAGGCCAGCCTGAACTGCATAGTGAGACCCTGTCTCAAAAAGACAAAAAAAAAAAGAAAAAATATTTGAAATTCATCATTCATTGTGGTGCATATTTTCTATTACATTATACAATATAATTATATTGTAAAATATAATTTAGAAATAAAGAAAAGATACCTTTTTACATTTTTGGTTATCATTTAATGTTAATTTAGTAATATGAAAGCACTATAACTGCAAATTGAATTTTTCATTCCTTCTCGAATGCATACTTACCATGTGACATTGGAGGCTGCTCCAATTAGGATATGTGCCATACTATCCCACTCGCTAGGAGCTAGGTTGACTTCCGGACTTGCTTTGACTTCTGGACTGTGGTACAAATGACACTGTACATTTTCCATGCCTAGAACTCAATAGGGCCTTTAGAACTTTGCTTTTTTGGACCCTTCAACAGTTACAGAACAAACTAAATCCGGCCTCTTAGAAACATGTCATTCTTTGGCAAGGACATTGTGAGCCAAATGGCCTCCAGATGATCACAAATGGGGAAGCCTAGTGGAAACAAGAAGTGCTCAGCTGATATTATCTTAAATTGACAGTCTGTGCAATTGTGAGCTAAATAAATGGTTCTTCTTTTCAACCGCTAAATGTTGGAAAGGTTTATTCTGCAGCAAATACTAAGCAATGAATATAAATATTGTAGAGAAGGTACATGTAGCTTTAAAAAAGGAAACAAATCAGATACATGAGTTAAATATTGCATAGCTTCTCTTATGTGAAAACTCTAAAGAATAAATCATTTAAAAAGCATAATAAAGTAGAAAATAAGAATTAAGGAGATGTAGTTTCTTATTGAAAAGTATAGTTGAATCTAGAGATGGAATGCAAGAGTTGGTGTATGGGAAAGGGGATCGAAAGAATTAAGACAAATTATGTACATGCACATATTCTCCATGATAACTATAATCTCTATGAATTGCAAAAATATGCTAATAAAACTATACTTTAGAACATAAAATAGATTAAGCAAATAGATGTTATGGCAATCTACAAAACTCACATCAGCATTCATTTTACCTTTATTGGGGCTGGGGAGATGGCTCAGTAGAATAAGTGCTTCCGTGGCAAGCCCAATCCCCAGTTCAGCCAAAAAAAAAAAAAAAGATTATACCTTTATCTCTAAGACAAGAAAGGACTAGAAATTAGTTTTTTTATAAGTGAGAAAATGAAAGTTTTAGAGTTTCTAGTTATTTTAGCAGCTACTCATTGTATTTGATTTTTCTTTATTACTTGTCAGGAGATGCTGTATAAGGAAGTCAGTAGATAGAACTTGGATAATCTTCTGTATCATGTATTTGAAAATATGTATTGACCTCTAATTGTTTTCTTCCTTTTTTTTTCATAGAAAACCTATACTACAGTATTTTTGTTCTTCCTTTCGTTTGTCTCTTCATAAGGGATCATTGTACTCATGGTTACACTAGAAAATGACCAAACTAACGTGAATCTAAGATTTGAGTAAAAATAATTTAGTTCGAAGATTAAGAATGTACTACTAAAAGCAAAGAAAATGAGATAGTAAGGAGAAATCAGCAAAAAGACTAGATTATATCTCAGTTACTTTTCTCTTTTGCTAGGACAAAATATCCAATACCCAAAATTAAGGAAGAAGAAGTTTATTTGGCTTACAGTTAGTGGAAGTTTCAGTCTGTACTTGGCTAGCTCCAAGCTGAGTTGCACAAAGAAGATGGCAGAAGTTCATGGCAGTGGAAAACAGCAAGACAACAAGAGAAAAAAGGGAGGAGCAGCAGCTGCCACAGCAGGCAAGCCTCTCTCCCTTCCTTACATTTGTATGCAGATTATCAGCCCCAGCGCGGGTGCAGCACTCATACCCACAATCCCAGCACTGGATCAAAAATTAAGCACAAACTCTATAAGCCTGCTCAATGACTGTATGAGGCTTTGGAGAGACACCTAGATACAAACCATAACAGATTATTAAAACAATCTAGATGATGAATGAGGTATATTTTTATGGACGACATAAAAAAAAAGAGAAGTATCACAATGTTGAAGCAAGAAATTTGGGACAATTATGCACTGATTCCCTTCAGTCACAGAACAAAGGTTTTTGTATTAGGACCATTGCTTCTGTCCTGCTGCAAACCAAGGCCTACCAGAGATCAATAAAATATGAATGCAGGAGTTGGCAGTTCACAAGTGTGGAGGAGATGTTAAGAGTGGAAAGCTACAGGTGGAGTATTAAGTGTGTCTCCATTAACTGGCATTGTACAGAATCAGCTCAGTATTTGATTCAACCTGTTCAGGTTAAAAAAGGAAACGAACAAACACTGCTTACTGCATCAGGCTCCTGAAATGTTTTCTTAACCTTTCAAAAATAATGTAGAATCAACAAGTTTAATGCAAGTAAATCCATCTTCAGCATTGATCTGAGATTTCCTATAGTGTTCATATTATTTAAAGAATTGTTACCAACTCCTGGCCTTTGCTTGTGAAAATGCACAGTAGATTTGGATTCTTAGTTACATTTTGATCCATTATTTTACTTCACATTACTGTCACTTTGTAGATCAGATCTAAAATACAACTGTAAGAATCTCAGTTTAGATCTTTATCCCCTCATCTTTTTCACATAAACCAGGACATCTTTTTCTTTCCTGTTTTTCTTTTACTTACTTTACATGAGCCTCCCACATAATTTCCATTGCCTTTAATAAACTATTTTCTCTCCTGCATTAATTGATTTGACCATTTCTATTTTCCTGAAATGAGTAGATGCCCTGTTGTTTGCTGAGGAATTGCTTTACAATTCAATGAACTCCTCAGGTCACAAATTATAAGCATGCTGGCAGCAAAGAGCCTACATTCCCAGGAAGAGCATAGAAATTATTCATGGAAATGTAAGAGAGATGAGCTACATGGAGCGCATGTGATAACACTAGCTTTCAAGATGGTCAGTGTAGATTAAGTCGTTCTGGACCACTTTCTTTCTTTCCTAACACTTTAACATTAATTTTCACCACAATGTATATAAGATCCGTGATTCTTGCTGTTAGATTCAATAAATTCTACTAAAATAAACTTAAATTTTACTGATTTATTTTGTTTCCTGTATCCATGTGTATGTTTTTCTTCATAAGAGAACTTTGTTCAGTGTACATGTACTGTAGCTCTTCCCAAATGCTGCTCTGTGCAATTCTACATTCTCATCCTCTGAAAGCACTTTTAGTATTAACAAGAAAATGTAGGTTCTTAGCAAAATGGCCCACACTGTATAATGTATCCATGCTCTACAGAATTACAGGCTGCTTGACCTATGGAGATCTGGTATTCTACACATCTCCATGAGTGAAAGTTTACCTTTTCTTATCAGTATTATTCACCCTTTTTGTAGCAAAGCCTTCACATGAACATGTTCATTAAATCAGTTCCTCTTTTTTTCATCCTCTATATCATGTTTTCTAGTTATTTTGCAATAATTACTTTATTGAATAGCATCAATTCATTTGGATATTAATCTTATTAATTCATTTCGATATTAATCTTCCAACCAGACTCTGAAATCCCTAAGAGGTGAAATTGAACAATATTTTCTTTTAATTCACAAAGCCAGTCACTATCAGATATAAAGTAAAAATATAATAAGTGGGATATTTTTGTTGAATTACTATTTTAAATATTTTAAAAATTTATTTATTGATTGATTACAAGGTCTTGGTAGGCAGCTTGACTCATAATGATACTCCTGTCTCAGCCTCCCAAGTGCTGGAATTGCAGGCATGCACCACCACACCTGGTTTTAGTGGTCAAAACTGCGTTCCTAGGGTTCTAGGACTAGCATGGCATGAGGTACTGGGAATCAAAACTGGGTCTTTGAGCTTTCCAGGCATACTGAGACCACTGAGATATCTCCCCATCCCTGAATTACTGTTTTATTTGATTCTCACCAATAATCCTTTATGACTCTGGTTTTCTATGCTGTAAAATTCATGTAGAAATTTCTAATTTAAAATTTGTATTTTCCTTAATAAAAATGTCTAATGAAACTTAGCTGAATGTCCTTTGATTCCATCTCTTTCAATGAACACATTGGCACCTTACTTAATTTCTAAAATAAAATTTTATTTCCCATACTGAAAATGATGCATAATTAGGTGATATCTAAAAATAATTGATATAATAAGCAGTCATTTTTCCTTATAAGTTGCCATTAGATGGCAATTGTATCTGCTTAACTACTTTTTCTGTTTAATAATTTTAGGTGAAAGAAATGAGGAATGGGATAACAAGGAGGTATTCAATATTGTAATTATCAACATCTTAATTCTCCTTATTTACTGAATATTGTTTCACTGCAGGGCTACTATGGGTATTATGTGGGTAAGATCATTGTGATGTAATAACAGAAATACCAAGCTGTTTTCAAGGTAATAATTCTCCAGTCAGAATTTGCACTTTGTTGGGTATTCTAATGAATGCTACTTAGTTCCTCAGGCCTTTCCTTTCTTACAAATAAAATTAAATAACTTGTGAAAATTTCTAGAACCTCCATTCTAGTTGTAAACTTATTGCGATCTGTTATGGTTTATGGCTAGAGCTCCCCCCCCAGCTTCAAGTAGTCATAGGGATTTTCCAGAAGTGGCTAAATCTAGATTATGTGATACTAGTAGTAAAGGTATGTGGTTAGTAAGTCAGCTCACTGATTGATTTGGCATAATTCTGGTCGGGGTTAATAGTGTGAGTGATACCTCTACCCTAGGGCAGATAGCTTATACACAATATAAAGAAAGTCTTGTCTCTCCCTTGTAGCATTTGGTGTCTTCTGCTGCTATGAATGGTCGCCCCTCAACCAAAGAATCAAATCCTCACAAACTGAATTAGATAAATCTTCTTTAAATTTGATTATCAGGTGATTTGTCTCAGCAATGAAAGAAAAGAAATTAGCACATGATCTTAAACACAGTGTATATTTCTTTGGTATTTTTTTCTGATACCATGACTATAACTATATACTCTACACATAAGTTATCCTACATTAGTGATGTTAACGAATTATGATTCAAATTCTTATATTAGACAGAATATGAAAACGAAGAATATTTATTTTATATGTTTAAATGAAAAGGAAAAGGGCTGGCCAGATAGCTCAGTAGATTAAAGTGCCTGCTTACGCAGACACAGGGGCAGGGTTTCATCCTTGGCATGCTGTGCCAGCCCTGCCCCTGCGGTGTACTGCTGCAGTGATTGAGACTGAGCTTGGTGGCGAGCTTGTAATCTCAGTGCTTAGGAGGCTGAAAAACAGGAAGGATCAGCACAAGTCTGATCTATGTAGTGAGACCCTGCAGATCCTGCAGGGATTTTTATGTACTAAATACATATGAATAAATAAATAAACAAACATTCCAATATGTTTGAGAAAGAAACATACCTACATGTGAGGTCAAAGAAAGACAATGATGGCCTTTAATTGGAGTTGGACTTATTTATGCTGTGGTCATAGAGATTTCCACTATAACTTTAGTCATTGTTATTGATAAGTCCATATAAAAGCTTAGGGTAGTGTTGAGAATTTTTGAAAAGTAATAGTAAGTAAAAGCTGTCAGAAAATGAAACAAGAACAAAAATATGTTTCTCAAGTATGTGTGGATATGAAAATGAGCAAAGTAAGATCTATGCTAGAAAGTCCTTATAATAATTCTCCAATAACTTAGCTGTGAACAGTGGAAAGCTGTGTAAACAATGAGAAACTTAAGGGTAACAAAAGAGGGCTCAACACATATTTTCATTTCAAATATTAAAAATAGAAGATATTTTAAATATAGATTTCTTCCAGTTAGCCATTTCAAACTTAGTAATGTGGAAGGATCAGAGAAATTAACTTTCAGACCTTAGTAAAATTATAAAAAAATTAAAAAGGAGTCTGGATAGATTTTGCCTATCATAAAAAAGAATTTGAAAGCTATCCTTAAGTTGAAGGACCATGTGCTATATTGTCACTTGATAAAAATAAAGATATGATGCAGGAAATTATTATTGAAGTTGTTTCCATTACTCTTCACCTATTTATTAGCAGATCAATACGTATTCAATAGTACATATCTAAGATTCTTACAAATCACACTGTTTTTCAATTTTTATTCAGATTGGAATTTATTTTAGTGAATCTCTTCTTATTCACAATTCCAAATGTTGTTGCAAAATAAACTTAAACCATCCTTTACCCTATGTACTATCTACTTGGTAAACTGTGAAGTACATTCTTATTTGAAAAACACAATTCAGAGTGTTCTTCCTTACTTATTCTGTCATGATCTCACACTATCCTAGGCAAATGGTAGTTATTGTCTATAAGAAATGTCAATGAAATATTTCCGAAGCAAATGTCTTTCTAATGTATCAAGGGAATGGGATCTTTTTGCATCATAAATCTAACTAACTGTAATTCTTGGAAAACCATAAAAGCCTCTCTGACAAAAAGTGAAATTTAAAGCTATAACAATAAGGTAAATCAGTAAAGTTACCTTCTTTGGGTATCAATATTTCAACGTGATCTCTCTGTTCCTTCCCTAGCCCAGTATAGCTAGTTAGACGGAACATGGAAAAATCATCAAATTACTTCTCTTCAAAATCCAAAATTCCAGTGACAGTCATTGTGGCATATGCCAGTAGTCCCATCACTAAGGAAGCTAAAGCAGGAGCATTGCCATAAATTTAAGGTCAGCATGGGCTGTATAGTGAGTTCTAGTTCCCTCAAATCATGTCTCAAAAAACCAAACCAAACAAAGAAATAAACAAAACTTCTACTCTCACAAGATTCTTCCTAATGTAACTTTTGACTTTAAAAAAAATCAACTTTATTGTTATAATTTACATCCAAGGGCTCATCCATTTGAATAATATTTTTTTAAGGAATTTGCATTTCACAGGTGTAAACTAATGAAACTGTCACTACAATCAGGATACCTATGACTTCTCTTTCCTTCTCTGTTCAATTCCAGTCACGCATATGCTTTGTCATTACTTGTACATAGTAATATATTCCTGCCTCAGGGGCTTAGTTATCTTCCTCCTGTTCTTTATGCCTTTCTCCAGATACCATTGCACCTTATTCTTAGTTTCCTTCAGGCTGCTACAAAACAACAAAAACCAAAACCCCCAAATAAACTCGTGTTGTCTACCTAACACATTTTGCTCCCCCTTACATTTCATTGTTTTTCTATATTGTATCTATCACATGCTGACATTTCATATATTTTTAAAATCTATTCTTTCTGTCTCCCACTTCAGTATAAGTTTCCTTTTGCTATTTTCCGCTAAGTTAGGCCGAAATATTGTCAGCAGTCAGACAAGGCTAGGCACTTGATGAGCAACTGCTGAAGAAGGGAAGCACGGCACCGGTGAGGAAGGACACCCTGAGGGCCAGACCCCAAGACGAAAGGCATTCACTTACATACTTCCTGTAAGGATAAACAGTAGGAATTGATATTGTAAGTGGCCCTGAAGAGCCACTGACCCACCCCTTCCAGGAAAAGCTCCTGTTCTATTTCAGGCCAGCTTGCCATATGACTTGCTCCTCCATTTTCTCCCCATTTAGTAATTACTATGTGATCAGTTGTGCCTGTAATCTTATTGATTGAATGTAATTTTGTCCCACCTCTTGCCCAACTTGTGATTTCCTATTTTTTCCCCAGCCTCAATCTACCTCACCTCATGGTTTTACTCTATAAAAACCCCTAGAAAAGACAGGGTCCCCAACAACACACTCAGTGACCCCTTCTATCTCTCAGACAGAAGCTTTCTTTTACTAATAAACATATTTTGCTCTTAACATCCATTGTTCCTAGAATTCATTCTTTGATTTTAGAGAACCTGACATCTAGCAGGTTGAAAGTTTCTTTCCCTTATATTACTCTGGGCAGGGATTTTAATAGTTTGGCTACTCTGGCTTTCCCGATCTCCAGACTGCTAAGTGGTACTGAATAGAAATTCAGTAAATATTTCTTTGTACATTAGAATGTATAAAGAACTTTAAAGCTCATCAATGGAGAAATACAACATGTAAAATGATGAGCAAAGGTTTGAAAATACACTTACTCAAACAAGACATATTGATAGCAAATAAATAGAAGAAAGGATGCTCAGCATCTCTGCTCATTAGGAAGGTTCAAATTCAAATTATACTTAAACAATATCGTATGTTTATTACAATGGGTGAAAGAATGCTGCTGGCAAAGATGTAGAGTAGCAAGGTGTGGTGGCGCATTCCTATAACCCTAGCACCTGGGAGACTGAAGTAGGAGGACTGCCACAAGTTCAGGGCCAGCCTGGGCTACATCACGCATTGCAGTATGCTAGAATGAGGTTTGATGATACAAAATGATAATAAACATATCAATAAATATTGACTCTGTGCTGATCTTTTGCTCTTGAGTAAATGATTTGTCAATGAAACTGTCACCAGGCTGGGTCTGAGAGGTTCCTGAAACTGAAATAAGGCACTTAAGTGTTTTTGTAGCAGGTTTCCTGACTCTGTAGTGGAAAAGAGTTTTCAGTACAATTCAGTAAAGGCACAAAAAGGTTTATTAGAGATTTAGGATGCATTTAAGAGTGAAGTGCTGTCACTCAGAGAAATGAGGTGCATTACAGTTTGGAACTGGGAATATTTATACTGTCTTGATCAACTAAATCAGATCAAGAGAAATTACAACTTTCTGGCTTACCTCATAGGACTGTTGTGGAATACAAGCAAACCAACTCTCACGAGTAGATGGTAAACTTTTCTTGTAGCCAAGAGTTCTTGATGTTTATGTGTATAGGGGAAATCCAAATCAAAAGTAGGGAAACCAGTTTCTTCTCTTAATTTCTTAAGAGCATTTACTATAAAAAACTCATCATTGTAAGTTTTTTTCTTTGCCTCTTTGAAATGCACATATATCTTTTCAAATGCTAAATAAGCCTGTTCCAGCTTTAAATCTGAGAACGCTTCATCAAGGATCTGTGAGCGATTTCTTTGAAATATAATCATTAAAGAATCTAGTGTTGTATTTCCCAGTTTCCAGGAGAAGGTAGGAGTCTAAACGCAGCTCTGTCTGGTTCTCGGAGGCAAGCTTAAATAATATTATAAAGGTACAAGAAATTTCATTGGATAAAGGCGGTTAGAAAATGCAAATGGTCACTTCAATTACCAGGTAAATTTAGAGTAATTTAGGCTTTTATCAAATCTTAGTTGAGGACAATTTATCATTTTTCTTAAGGGTAGTAGTGGGTTGCATCTACTTGGCTGTGTAAAAGACTAAGCTTACCTTCTTTATTTGCAATGTTCACAGATTGCCTTTGATTCACATTACATTCCCATTTAATGATAAAACTTTTTTCTAT
Source organism: Ctenomys sociabilis (assembly GCA_004027165.1). Classification (NCBI taxonomy): domain Eukaryota; kingdom Metazoa; phylum Chordata; class Mammalia; order Rodentia; family Ctenomyidae; genus Ctenomys; species Ctenomys sociabilis. Next base: position 18,201 of record PVKA01000565.1, on the reverse strand, counting down.
TTTAACTTTGTGAATATTTCTAAGTTGGTAGGTAATTTTTATTTTTAATCATATTTCCCCAACATAGGTAAATGGAATGTTATATTAAAACAGAATGAGCAATTTCTGGTTGCCACTTGGGAAACAATTAAGAGAAAAAATCATTCCACCTTTTCAATGGAAAGGAAATCAGGATGTACTGAAAGTTTTCAACTTTTCTCTTCTTCAGAAGTAAGCTTTAGTCACAGGGCTAAACCATGTTGCTCAAAATGAGAAAAAAAAATATATATATATGAGAGGAATTGTTATCAGATTGGTACAGAACAAGAGCAGGCTGGCTCCATCTCACTCTTAGGGCCTAACCTTTCTACCACTCTCTTGGCCACTTCTGACAAATCCATGAATACACACACATAGATTGAAAGGAGACCTGAAAGGTCAGAATGTACTGTCAAGAAAATGAGAGAAGCCATAGGCAGAAAGAGCCTATTCCTCAATCATGTATCTGGCCAAATACTGGTTTCTGGAATGTATAAAGAACTTTTTTACAGTTCATCAGTGGAGAAATGCAGCATGTAAAATTATGAGCAAAAGTTTGAATATACACTCATTCAAGAAGGTTATATTGATAGCAAATAAGTAGATGAAAGGATGCTCAGAATCTCTAGTCATTAGGCAGGTTCAAATTCAAATTATAGTTAAATAATACCATATGTTTATTAGAATGGTTGAAAGAATGTTGCTGGCAAAGATGTAGAGTAGCAGGATGTGGCTGCACATTCCTATAACCCTAGCACCTGGGACACTGAAGCGGTAGGACTGCCACAAGTTCAAGGCCAGCCTGGGCTCTGTAGTGCATTTCACAATGCTATAATCACTTTGGAAAGCCATAGTCATTTGTCAGCTTCTTACAAAGATGAAAATACATATTCCATGTGAGACAGGCAATGCTCTTCTCAACAGAGATAAAAGCAGTGTGTACACAAAAACTACACAGATATGTAGAGCAGCTTTGAATTTAATTGGTACACACTAGGAACAATCCAAATGTCTTTCATCTGGTGAATGTATAATCAAATATATTTGTACCAGAAACACTATTGAGCTTCAGATACTTTATTCTTCACCCTTTTAAAGTTGTATTTTTTTGAGACAGTGTCTCAAAATTTCTATTTTGCCTATGCTGAGCTTGAACTTGTGATCCAGCTTCCTCAGACTCCCAGACTGCTGGGATTCTAGACGTACATGGGATTGTAGCCATCTGGGTCAAGCCAAACAACTCTTGACATTTGCACCAATACAATTAAATCTCATATACGTTTTGTGTGCAAGCAGATATATTAAAATATATTAAATGATATAAAAAGTTTCTAATAGAAGGAAGAGTGGCTACAGCCTAGATAGGAAAAGGCTTTTTCTCACTGAATAATACTACATTAAATTTGATGGTACTTGTTACACATATGAAAAGTCTTTAATGAGAAAAAAATGAAAATTACTCAGAACTTTAGGGGTTTTTTGTTGTTGGTTTTTCTTTTTTTGGTATTGAGGATTGTAAGGATAAATGCCTTACATTTATTTTCTGTGTTTTCTTGCTTGTGCATAATGTCTTCTGTGCCTACTCTTCCATGTAGCTTATTCTGTTGTAACTTTTTTGTTTACTTTTAAGAATAATTAAATTGCATAAAAACAATCCAAACAGAGCAAGGTATACACTTGGAGCATTTTAGGTGGATTTGAACTTTCCTGGGATAATCATTTTAATACATTCATTAGCAACCTCCATTATTAAAACAAATGCTATCTCAGGGATTAGAATCAATACATGGTCCAAGAAATTCTGACATGAGCAAGACCAGTGACTTTCTGCCATGAATGCGATGGACATGTTTTTCTCTACTCACAACTTTAGCTGTCCCCTGGGAAACTTCTCAAATTAATTTGCTGTCCTTGTTAACATCATAGTTAGATTTTTATTTTTGGTCAGACAAATAATCTCTGATTAAAAGAATCCATCAAGCAAAACTGCAGATTATATTGATTTTCCCTTCTAAAGCCACCTCACATCATCTGAAGCCATAATATGTTGGATGTTACAATCCATTTAAATGTCTTTTCTGCTTGATTATGTCATGGTTTAAAAATTCTGTACATCAGTTCAACATTGCTAATAGAGTAAATTTTAAAAATTCTCATCAGGAAAGTATGGTAAATATTGAGGTAGTGGCCATGTTAATTTGATTTGATCATTACACTTCATATAGAGATATATCATACATGGTATGTCATATATAGGTTATACCTTGATAGCAGCACGTGTTGTTCCTTATATGTACATGCAGTTATATTTTTCCAACTAACAATGAATCGAGTGAATAAATAATTTGAGTATCACCATGAATACAAAGAAATAATAGAACTTCAGACTCTCCACTGTGTAAGCCCTGCAGGTAAAAGCAATGGTGCTGACATCCAGAGAGAAGTCTTGGTATACAAATCACACCAACAACTTCTTTGGATAACTCACTATTGTTGTAGAATGCTGGACTGTGTTGGATTGTGTCGCTGAGTTCAGGCACCTAAGTTAGTTGAATGACAATGGAGTGCCCATCTCTGAATGGTGTAGACAAAGGAAGGGGTATAGAAAGGAAGAATCATGATGTGTGTGTATGGACAGTACAGGTGGGATAGATAACACCGTGCTTCTACATAATTCTATAAGAGGCAAGATTTGCGCTAGTGGTGGTTGGACAGGATATTATGTCAGCTTCTAGTACTATGGACAACCACTAGGAAAATAACAAGGTAGAAAGTATTAATTATTGAATTTTTTATATAATTCAGGTATAAAAAAATAAGATAAGTAAACAGCTACACTCCCTTTATTTACTGATGAGACATCTGCTATAATAATATCTGTAAGTATAATATCATGTATGCACCTTGTACAATACCAAAACATTATGAAAACAGTTTGCAATGTATTAATTTATCAAATCCGTCCTGTTAAGGTGTCTTAAAACTGTCTCATTGATATTTGTACTTCAATAAAATTAAAAAAAAACACACACCCTGAAGACAAAACACTACTCCCCCTGCAGCTTTGTCAAAGGGATGGAGCAATCTCTCCATGCAGTTGCCAATTTGTTAGACATAAAGAATCCAGAGCACCCATCTGACCTGTAGTGAGAGAGTGGGCAGAAGGCAGTGCTGAGCCCAGGGGGCTCTCAGTCCGACCCTGGGGCCTCCTGCAGGAAGACCTAAAGGCAGGACAGAGAGGAAAGGGACTGGAGGAAGCTGCAGGGTTTTCAGTCTGGCATTGTGAGCACAGGGCCCAAGTACTATGAAGTCACCATGATGGTTACTACTGGACACCTGTACTGGGGAGTATTTGAGTGGAAAAAAATATAAATAAATTCTATGATTTTGAGATAAAAATCTGCACACTAATGCTTCATGTATGTGTCACATGTAGATAGCTACTGATGCCATTGACTTGAAAAAGCTGATAGTACAATTATTTCTTTTCCTTGAAGTGCTTTTACCTTCGCAGAATTTGTTTGCAAAATGAATTCACACATGACTGGATAAAAAGAAGCGAAATGTCTTTTTCCTTTTTTAAAGATATAATTCCCACCTTTACTTTTAGGCAATCTCCTTAACAACCTTCATTTTGAGTGTTTTCTAAAATATTGCAAAGAAAAGATTCGAAGAAATGCGTCCCCCCTTTCCCTTTCAATAGAATTTCTACTTCAAATAATTTCATGCATTAAATACATGCAGAAGAATAGAGTTAAAGCTTATCTGGAAACAAAGAGAAGGAACAAACACAAATGGTGATCTGAAAAAAAAATAGGAATGTATACTTAAGCAATAAGACACCACACTGCACTTCAGAAAAAGCCTTTGTTTAACCTACTATATCAAACACAGATAATCATACATTACCATAGTCCTCTCCAGGACTGCTCAAGATGGGAATCACCATGGCAACTCATCCTAAATAAATATACCATGGTAGTGATTCTAGCGGGGAGGCAACTTAGGCACAGATTTAACAGCTATTAACCCTTCACCAAGTTTATATAAGGAATCCAATCATTTCACAGGTATAAGCATTTGTAGACATCTATAGTTGTATCTAAATAAATTATCCATTTATCATGATTTACAGTATTGAATCCTGCTCCAGCCACAGTTGTTTTTTCTTCCCATAATTAATATTAAAATGTCTACCTCATCTTCAATGTGCTTTCATGTCTGAACAAATACATATATGTTTTTCATGATAAACTCTCTAGCAGCCCATGTTTTTATGCTAGTTCAAAATTCTACTAGAAATATGTCACTCTTGTGGATTCTGTTTCAAAATCTATGCAACAACTGTTTTTATTAATATTGAAATCTTTCTTTCTCTTTGTCTCCATCTCTGTCTCTCTATCTCTGTCTCTCTATTTGTCTCTGCTCCATCTCTGTCTGTCTCTCTCTCCTGAATCTTCTACCTAATTCGTCTTATATCCAGCACTTATTTATTTCTTAGGACAGCTGTATGCAGGTGGTAAATGTGCATGTTTATATGTTCCTGTCGGTTGAGCTTAAAGACATTAAAGACATTTTTCTATATATCCCTTGTCATTCACTGATTGATATGGTTGGCAGATAGCATTTTTCAGAAGTATCATCAGCTGTTCAAAATATGCTGAAGTCTCCAGTAGTGAATAATGCAAGACAGTCATGGTTTAAAAAAGCACATTTCCTGCTTTTATAAGATCAGGATAATGATACACTTCTAAGAGTATGATAATATAGTCCTTTATTCAGTGTGTTTAATAAGAAATTTGTAGAGACTACCATTCTTTCTTTTATATAATATGTATTAAATGTGTGTACTATAATCCCCATCCAAGGTACTCTGAATATCATGATGAATATCATGATGAATGAGAAACATAAGGACATTGTCCTTATGAAATTCATATTCTTTGCAGACAGAACCAATACATATAAACATGAACAGTCATAGAGAGGAGATAAGATAATCTTGATAACGATAAATAAGAAAGTGAGAGGTAGCAAGCTATGTAGGTCTAGGTGATGTGCATATGGGGAGGCAGCACTGGGTGACGGATTGTATTGATGCTCTTCTCTGAATCTCTGATTGGCCTCTGAGTTCAACTGCAACAGGCCACCATCAAACATTTCAAGCCTTTATTCTGTTTTTTTTTTCTTGTTATTTTTCCTTATTTTAATTAATTTATTGATAAAGAAATAGCAATGAGACAGTTTTAAGACAGGCTAGTAGGACAGTTGCAATAGTTAATACATTGCATATTGTCTTTGTAGCTTTCTTTGGTACCACAGGAACATGCTTGACTAGGCACAGCTCAGAAATGTGAGGGATGAAGTTGATCTCAGCACTGTGGGGGAAAAGAGTTAACACACAAATACTATTTCCTGCTCTGGTGGGACATAAGCTGTGCTCTGTAGTTTTGTAGAATTTCTTGGAATGATTTTGTCCTAGTTGCTCAAAGCAGAAATCTGTGTTTAAAATGTATCTAATATGGTTTCTTCCCACCTCTCTGAATCATTTTCTGTACTCATCTGCTTGCATTTCGTGGCATCACAGCCTAAAGAAAATCTTTGCACTCAAATCCTTACCTAAAATTTTGATTTGGGGAGAAAACCAACTAAGATAGTAGGAGAGGGATATTGAACCATTTAGCTGAGTGATTAAGAACCACTAAGGTGATAGTGTTAGTAATGAGATCTAAATGACAAAAAGTTGCCAGCCATGAGAAGCTAGGGGGAAGTAGAATTGCTGGTGGAAACAAGAGCAACTGGGAAAGCTCTCAGGTTAGAAAAAACTGTGCTTGTTCAATGAAGAGCACAAAACCCATACTGCCTCAAGTAGAGTAAGTGAAAAGTAGTAGGAAATGTAGTCCAATGGACAAGTAAAAGATAAATTTCATGAGAGTGTACAGCGATGTTGAGGTCAGATTTATAACTGTAAACCATCTTTGTTACATTGTATGCAGTTAAGTAAGGTAATTTAATTTTGAAGCAACTTTGGCTATGTGGGGGCAGAAAAAATTAGGAGGTGAGACTTATAGACATTGTTTAGGAGAGAAGCAAGACTATTTATAAAACACTGTACTAGACTAGTTGAGAGGAAAATATATCTGTAGCAATGCAGTTACAAAAATACTTACAATAAACATATATTAGGCATGAAGAACCCATGTGATTCAGTGATGAGTTGGATGGAAGGGCTGTAAGAAAATAAATTCTGTAAAAAATGTAAAAGAAATTAAAGTGATAGGACAGGAGATATAAATTAGGAGTTGATAGCATTGAACAATGTAAACACACCAACCTACGTATGGTGTTCTAGCAATAGAAAATCCAATGCTGTTTCATTTTATCTTAATTGGATTTAGGGATTCCTGGAGAGGTCATTGGGCATCATACAGGCATTGTATCATCAGTAACTTACACCTGAATGTGCTTCTGGGAGGTGGGGTCTAGTTGGGGGAAATAGGTCATTGGGGGTAGCTTTGGAGATTACAGCTCTCATTGATTCATTCCCATTCTCTGTGTCGGAGTCATCATGGAATGAGCAGTTCTGCTCCACTGAGCCCTTTCACCATGGTATCTCTGCTTTGGGGACCACTGACCATGGACTAATTCCTGTAATTCATGAGTCAGATTAAACTTCTCCTCTTTTAAATTGCAGGTATCATGTATTTTGTTCCAGCCACAGGAAAGCTGATTGATAGAAATGTCTAGAAGACATGAACTGACATCTGATGTACAGTGAAAGTGATGCGGCTCAGGAAGCACCAGTAAGGAAAAGGGACTGGTGTCTGGGATGTTGTTGAGAGTACAACTGAGAATTAAAATTCAACTATTCTATATATCACCTTTTATATCACTTAGAAAAGAATTATTAGGCATAAAAAGGAATTATCATATGTTGAAGGGAAAAATGAATCTTAAAATGTCAAAGCAAAGATATAATTTTTGAAAATTTTTCTTAAGAAGAGCAGAGGGAAAAGAGCAAAAGCTGGAAGGATTATGCAGAATCAGTATTATTACATCAGAGAAAATGACAGATATTCACAACTGACTTTCTTCCTTTTAACTACAGGGAGAGTACATTTTTAAATTTCTCTTGCAGTTAAGTTTTTACCATGGAGTTGCACCTGAAAAATAGGATGTTTGTAAAAGTTATGTATACCATTTCTAGGTATAGAAATTTAAACACATTTCATATACTCATTCATTTATATTTTCATCTGAGATGACAAACTCAAAAGTCATGTGTTCCAGTCTTGAGAAAAGTCACCAAGAAAATTCAAACTTCCCATAGTGGACTTTATTACTATTATGGACTACTGGACTATATTGGGAGATTCTGCTGAATTCAAGCACCTACAATGTTTACATGGCAATAGAATGCCTATCTCTGACAAAACTAACTAAAAATGTGGGATAGAAATGAATGACCTTTTTGTGTCTGTAAACTCAAAATAGTTAGGATAGATATACAGCTCTATTCTCTTAATTCAATGAATAGAGGTTTGCTATAATAGTGTTTGAGGCAGGATATCTTGTCTGCCTCTTGTACAATGAATAACACTATAACAACAATATGGGATGCATTCATTCTTAAATATGTGCCAGTAATCAGTTGTGAAACTATCTCATTGACATTTGTTTCCCAATAAAATTATTAAAAAAAGAAATAAAACATTTTTCTGTTTTGTTGTTATCTAGGTTCCTTTTTCACTTCATCAGAAGAAAACTTACCTTGCTTCATAATGCTGCAATGTTTTTAAGATGATGGATGAAATGTTACTTTGAATATTTTAGGAAATACATGATAGAGATAGATTGGATATTATAGGAGAGTATATAATTATAACAATATTATCCTTATTATCTTTCAGAAGATACAGTCTGAAATCAGAGAGGTAAATGTTGAGGTGGTCCATAACAGTAGAGATCATTCAAAGGAGAAAATATGGACAGTGTAAGTACAAAAGAAGTCACAGTAAATAGATTTGCTTAAAGGAAGCTGAGAATCTTCTCATCCATTGCTTCTATTTGACCATACTGTGTTAAGACTGTATGGAGAAAGAGAGAGAGAGAGAGAAAGAGACAGAGAGAGAGAGAGACAGAGACAGACAGACAGAGAGAGACAGAGAGAGACAAAGAGAGACTGATTATGAGAAGAAAGCAAATTAAAAACAAAAATTTTGAGAAGTGGAAAATCTGTCAAGTTAAGAAAGTAAGAGTCATTCAGCTGTGTTGTATTTATTTCAGATATGTTGGCACAAATGTAAAATATGTCCAACTAGTATATTTGTGAATATTTTTCATGCTTATTTCAGCTTCCTGGATGAAAGCTTAGAGTATTTGGATAGATGGCTTTAGTCGTGCATGCATAATGGAGAAATAGTGAAGTGAGAATTTTCCAGGTAATTGCAAAGAAGTAATTTTAGAGATGTATCAGGGAACCCTAGTTGAACAAGAGGGGGCTGTCGACATTCCCCTGCAGTGGGTAATAGATCATCTGGAAATGAGAGGCTTCTAAGGACAGTTGCTTAATTAAGAGCATTGATACAGCTGGGCACAGTGGCACATGCTTGCAGTCTCAGCTACTCCTGAAGCTGAGGCAGGAGCATGCAGCCTAGGCAACTTACTAAGGTGCTGTTTCAAACCAAAACCTTTTAAAATGGTACTGGAGATATAGCTCAGTAATAGTCTTTCTAGTGCATGGGAGACTTTTGAGTCAATCTCTGTTTTTTGGGGGTTTTTTGGATTTTTTTTGAGGAAGGGTCTACAAAGTGTTCAGACTTTTACTACTAGATCAGCCTCACAGTGATCCACCTGTGTATAGCCTCCCAAGAACTGGGATTACAGGCATGCACCACCACGCCCAGTCTCAATTGCCATCTCAGTGCACCTCAGGGGAGAGGCAGGCACAGCAGACCAGGGATCGAACCCTGGACCCCGCTTGCAGGCGCTTTAATCTACTCAGCTATTTGGATGGCCCTAAGTCAAGCTTAGGTATGGAGAAAAGGATAATATAAATGATCCAAAGAGATAAGAGATAGTGATCAGACTGTGGAATGCTTCTAATTGAGAATTTAATAGGTAATTTATTAATAATGAAGAAGTCAAATGTATTGTACAATAAAGGGCAAATATTATGTTTTCCCTATGGAAGTTCAGAAAGAAATTTCTCCCATGCTCATACAAGAAAGGCATCACTACTTCTGAGCAACCCTCATTATTGTTTTATGGATACTGTGATTTATGTGAGTTATAGGAGAGAGTTATACACATGACAAGGACATGAGATACACAATAGTATGAAATAATATTAGGAAGAGACAAAGACATATCTCCCTTTGGTATCCACTTTACTCTCTTAGATTAGCACCACTTGGAGAAAATAAGTGTTATGGGTAGGGTTTGAGCTGTAAGAGGAAATAAATGTATTTTGGATGAGGGAAGAGCACGAGCAAGCCACACCACATCATACTATCTTCATCAAAGACAGAAAAGGGATAGATGCAAATGCTCACTGATCAGATGGCCTGCAAACATCATACACATTCTCTAAACCCCAGCTTTTGGGCAACTGAATTACTAAGTATCTGTAGAGTTTAGTAAATAGCAACCTTGCAATAGTGTTGAAAACATAAGCACATAATAAAAGTACTCTTTGTTTGTATTGTGCAAACAATCACAGTAATTCCCAATTTATGAATGAATTTGATTCTGGGAGAACATTTGTAAGGTAGGTTAATTCCATGTTTTCTGGATACTGCGATTTATTTGAGTTATGGGAGAGAGTTTTGCACATGACAGAGACACGAAATGCATGATAATAGTAAATCAAACAAAGTGAGTCTTGCATACCTTTCACACAAATATATAGTGCATTCCCTACTTATATACCTTTGGGATGCAAAATATCACAGATAGAAATGGATCTCACATTATGAACATTCATAGACGTGAACAAGTCATAGACACAACTCACTTATCTGCTGGATATTGTCCCCATTGTGCTGCTGTGTGCTTTCTCTACAGTGCATGTGCTTGATATTATGCTTTACATTGTACAGCACCGGGTCTGTTTTCAATACAAACTGCTGAAATAAAATCTAAAGACACATCAAATTTGTGAACTATGATCTACATGACAAAAATACAATAAATGCAAAGGAATCAAATATTTGAAAATGTAAAAATAAGGTGTATTTTTGTGGAATTTCAAGAAAACAGATTTCTGAAGATTTGACTGTGAATTAGTGAGATAACAGAGTTAGCCATAAAGTAGACAGGATAAGATACAGCAACTAAGATTAAGGTTGGGGAGATAGCTCCTTGGCTTAAGTATCTGCCTGAAAAGTGCAAGGTCCTAAGTTTGATCCCCAGTACCAAAAAACAAACAAACAAATAAAAAACAAAGATTGGGAAGCTATAGTACATAAAAATTTTATGAAACTATAATTAAAATTATGAAAGTAAATCTTCTGATAATAATAATAGAGAAAGGACAAAAATCACCTCTTCAAAAGTTATAAAAACAATAATATTTAAGACATATGTGAGGTTCTCTTAAAAAACGGGGAGGAAGGAGAGGGGAGGAATGAGATACAAACTGTCTTACTTGTGACTGATATATTAAAATGTCATACATTGGGCGAGTTATAAAAGCCCCAACTTATTTTTCATGGTTTAGGGGGCTGAAAGTCTGCAACGAACATGCCAGCATGATGTAGTGTTTTCTATTAAGCACTATGTCCCCTTGTGGACACTGGCTCTTCCTGCTATCTCTTCATGTGACAGAAAGCAGCATTACCTTCTCATCACTTCGAAGGGCACTAATCTCATTCTTTATTTTATTGTGAAGAGTGAAAACAACAGCAAGAACAAAGATCAGACACAAAGACACAAACAGGGTAACATGGAACAATGCATATGTTATAAATTTTCTTGTATTTATTTTTTTTTATTTTATTGAACTACAAATGTCAATCAGACAGTTTCAAGACAGCTTAACAAGACAGATTTGATAAATTAATACATTGCAAACTGTTTTCATAATGTTTTGGTATTGCACAAGGTGCATACATGATATTATATTTACAGATATTATTTTAGCAGATATCTCTTATCAGTAAATTAAGAGTGTAGCTGCTTACTTATCTTATTTTTTGTACCTGAATTATATAAAAAATTCAATAATTATTTTCCTAGTGGATGACCGTAGTACTAGAAGCCGACATAATATCCTGTCCAGCCACCATTAGTGCAGATCTTGCCTCTCATAGAATTATGTAGAAGCACAGCATTATCTATCCCAACTGTACTGTCTATACACACACATCATGAATTTTCTTTCTACAACCCTTCCTTTGTCTACACCTGTCAAAGGTGGGCACTCCATTGTCATTCAACTAACTTAGGTGCTTGAACTCAACACCACAATCAGCACAGTCCAGCATTCTACAACAATAGTGAGTTATTCAAAGAAGTTGTCGACCATAGCCATTTACAGCTCAGCTTAATATTATGGCCCCATGATGTATACTTCATTTTTATACTTTTCTGCTGGATGGTTAAGACCTAGATAGATCAAGACTTATATTCCAACACATGAACTTTATATTTCCTATGTGGTCAGTAAAGTCCTCTCAGGGATTATCTTGTAGTCCTGTACATTATTCTGTAGATCCTTTGTCATCTCACTCCAGAAAGAATGGCTATCATAAGGAAATCAACCAACAACAAATGTTGGAGAGGTTTTGGAGAAAAGGGAACACTCCACTGCTGGTGGGAATATAGACTGGTACAACCATTGTGGAGGTCAGTGTGGAGACTCCTCAAAAGAGTAGGACTAGAAATCCCATTCAAGCCAGCTATCCCCCTACTGGGAATTTTCCCAAAGGATCTGAATACATTGTATCATAGAGATATATGTGTACCTATGTTTATAGCAGCACAATGTGTGATAGCAAAATCTTGGAAACAACCAAGATGTCCATCACATGAGGAATGGTTGAAAAAGATATATAATGGAGTATTACTCAGCTATTAAGAATGATAAGTTTGAAGCATTTATACTGAAGTGGATGCCACTTGAACATATACTCATAAGTGAAATAAATCAGACACACATGTGTAAATATCGTATAGTCTCCCTAGTATAACAAGCGAAAGGCAGAAATACAAAAGGAAATGTATAACAAGTAAAATCAATTGAGTCAGATAAGGCAAAGTGAATGGCATATGCTGCAAGGTACTAATCAGTTTTTCTTCTAGATGATTAACAACCTAAGTTCACAAATCAGAGTTGGAGAAATAGAAGAGCCACAAGGCCAGCCAACATTTTGGCCCTAGCCTTTCAAGGTCAGCTAAGACTCAGGACATAGGCGAACCTGTACTGCAACATCATGAAACTCAGGTGAGCTCCAAATTTTCTGAACAAGGAGATTATGGAGCCACAGGAAAGAGATTGAAGTTCTAAAGTGTGCCTGGGGAGAGTCACATGAAGAGAAAATTTTCTCTCAGGCTCTCATGGAGAGCAAACTGGTCAAGCATTGGCTGTGACATATGTGATAAATTTTCAAGACAACAGTAGCTGATTAACAATGGCTGATATATTTATCTAATTTTATCATCAAATCTATTACTCAGATTAACAGAGATAGTTTTGAAAGATAAACATATGATTGAATGTTACCTTTTGCTTTCAAGAAACCTTAAGCTTTTATTCTTGTCTCTTTTTTCTTTTATTACCTCTTTTAAAAATATAATAACGAGAATAGTTGATATGACATTAGAAATGGTACACATTTAGAAGACCAAGATGACAGGTATTCAAGCATGGTTTTTGTATTATACATTGCTGTCCTCAGTGTAGTTACTTAGTTCACAGATATCATCGCAGAGAGTTAGTCAGGGTGTCTCAGTTACTCTTCTCTTGTTGATGGGACAAATACGCGACACCCAAAATTAAGGAAAGAAAGGTTTATTTAGCTCACAGTCACTGGAGGCTTCGGTACATATTCAGATGGCTCCAAGGCATTGAAGCACATGGCAGAGAGCATCAGTTCATGGTGGTGACAGAGGGCACGAGCAAAAAGGAGGAGTAGCGCCAACAGTGGCAACTGAGAGAGGAAGTCTGTCTCATGTTACATTCAGGCTATCAGCCCCAGGCTGGGGGAAGTACTCATACCCATAATCCCAGCAGTACTGAGATCCATAATCCCAGCCTTGGATCACCCATAATCTCAGTAGATCATGAGTTAACATCAAACTGCAGAAGTCCCCGCCCTGTGACTGCATGAGGCTCTGAGGGAACAACTAGACACAAACCATAACACACAGTAAGAATTCTACCTATTAGCTGCTATTTTGAAAAGACTGATGGAGATTTTCAGTACAATCACCTCATCCATCCCATATATATATTTGCATGTTTTTCCCCTACCTTCTTTCCTATCTTTTCTCCTTTCTCTCCTCTTTGTTGCTTAACCATTAAGTTCTGTTTCTTTCCATTTTACTGTATCAGTTACACCTTTCAGGTTTTGTTTCTTCTTTTGGGTTCTTACACGAGGGAGACAATGCAATGAGTGAAATAAGCCAGACCCACTAATCACATTCTTGAAGGTCCCATTTTTTAAAAGTTTTAAAAAAATTTTGGTTGTATATTTACAGTTCATGTAGTGAATTGTCTTGGGGAAAAGTTACATGTACCTACTATAGCGTCTTTCTTTTCTTAATCCCCTTCTCTCCTCTTCCATTTCACCTTCCCCACTTTTCATTCTTGTGGATATTATTTTTCTTAGTTTGGACTATAGCATATAGTGCTTACATTAATTGAGGTCATCAGATGCCTGCACAGGGCACACCTTTCTTCTTATTTCCCCTTCCCTTCATCCTCATTCTTCATCCTTGTTCCCTTGGACCACTTCCCTACTGTAAGAGATCCATTTTTTCTGTCTTTTACTCATTCCCAATCATTTTCTTTTCTTTTTTTTATGTATTTAGTACAAGATCTACAGGGTCTAGCTACACAGATCTGCTAGCTACATAGTGATCCTTCCTGTTTTTCAGTCTCCAAGTGCTAGGATAACAGGTGTGTGCAGCCATGCCCAGTCTCAATTGCAGTCTCAGGGTGACTGGAGGGGAGGAGCAGAGCCAGCACTCATTCCCTATCATTTTCTTTGTTTTTACTTTGTGTTATTCAAATGAGAGGTACCATATAGTATTTAAGCTTGTGTGCCTCGCTTGTTTCACTCAGCATTATATTTTCCATGTGCATCCATCCATTTTCTTACAAATGCCTCATTCCGTGTAGTTCAAAAGTATTCCATTATACATATTACAATTTCCTTATACAATCACCTGCTGATAGTATACAGGTTGTGTCCAGGATTTAACTATTATCAATTGTGGGGCTATAAACATTAGTATGCATGTATCACTCTAATATATTGTCTTGAACTCTTTGGAGTAGATGGCTAGCAAGCAGATAGCTGGGTCATATGGAATTTTTAATTTCTGTTTTTTGAGAAATCTTCATACTGATTTCTACAATGGGTGTAGTAGTTTACATTCCCATCAGCAAAGCAGGAGGGTTCCTTTTTATACCATAGCCAAGTCAGCATTTGTAGTGGTTTTATTTCCCAATAACTGCTATTATTTCTAGAATAAGAAAGTCTTAGTGTTGTTTAAAATTCTGTGCCTCTAATGATCAGAGACGTTGAACATTTATTCATATACTTGTTGTCCATTTATATTCATTTCTTTTGGAGAACCACACCTTTATGACCTCATTTAATTTAAATTATCATCCAAATGAACTACCACCTAAAATGACAGCATTGGGGATTATAAATTCAACATACAAATTTGAGTGGAGCACAAACATTTAGTCCATATAGTAAAAGTAAAGCAACAATATACATGTGCAAGGAGAAAATTCCAGTATGCATACTGAATATATGTGATAAAAAATCAGAAGAATTAAATGTTACAAAGACAGGATAGCAAGTCCAATTCTGAATGGCAATAAAGATACAAACTATAGGTCTAAATCCAGGATTTATTTTATCTCAAAAAATTGTTAAGAGATAATTACTACTAGTTATTGGTTTTGCATGCATATTTTCAAATGATGGTTAAAATATCTATAACCAGCCAGCAAGAAACAAATGCATTAAAATAAGCAAAAATCCCACCTTTTCAGATAACAAGCACACTGAAAGGGAAAAATAGAAACAATACCTTTTACAATAGCACTGTGGAAAATGAAATACCTCGGAATTCACTTAACCAAGGAAGTCAAAGATCTTTTCACAGAAATTACAGCACCCTAAGAAAAGAGATTATAGAGGATTTCAGAAAATGAAAATATATTCCATCCTCCTAGATAGGAAGAACCAACATGGTGAAGATGGCAAAACTCCCAAAATTGCTGAACAGATTTAATGCAATCCTTATCAAACTGCCACCAACACACCTCCCAGACATAAAGAAATCATTTATAAAATTTATTTGGAACCACAAACAACCTAGAATAGCAAAAGCAATCTTGGCCAATAAAGACAAAGCAGGAGGCAGCACAATTCCTGACTTGAAATTATACTACAAAGCCACTGTGATAAAATCAACATGGTATTGGCAACAAAATATACCAGAGGATCAGTGGAATAGATTAGAAGGTGCAGAAGCATCTACGAACACACTAAGCCATCTGATCTTTGAAAAAGGGGCCAAATATACTCACTGGAAGAAATACAACCTCTTTAACAAATGGTGCTGGAAAACCTGGCTTTCTACATGCCGAAAACTAAAATTTGGCCCAGCTCTATAACCATGCACTAAGCTAAAGTCAAAATGGATTAAAGATCTAAACGTTAAAAGAGAAACACTCAATCTTCTGGAAGAGAAAGTAGGAGGAACTCTTGAAGACATAGGGGTAGGTAAAGAGTTCATGAACAAACATATATTTGCATGGGAAGCACTTGAAAGAATCAACAACTGGGATCAACTCTTCTTAAGGAGCTTTTGCACATCAAAGGAAATTGTCAACAGAGTGAAAAGACAACCCACAAATTTTGAAAAACTCCTAACTAGTAAGCAATCAGACAGAGGTCTACTGTCTAGAATATATAAAGAACTAAAATATAACAGGGCCCTCAAATTTAAAGACCCAATTCAGAAATAGGCATCTGAGATGAATACACAGTTCTCAGAGGACGAAATTAAAGAAGCAAATAAGTATATGAAAAAAATGCTCCACATCGCTAGCCATTCATGACATGCAAATAAAAACAACACTGAGATACCATCTCACTCCAGAAAGAATGGCTATCATAAGGAAATCAACCAACAACAAATGTTTGAGAGGTTGTGGGAAAGGGAACACTTCTCCACTGCTGCTGGGAATGTAGACTGGTACAACCACTGTGGAGGTTAGTGTGGAGACTCCTCAAAAGAGTAGGACTAGAAATCCCATTCAAGCCAGCTATCCCCCTACTGGGAATTTTCCCAGAGGAACTGAAAACATTCTATCATAGTGATATATGTGTACCTATGTTTATAGCAGCACAATGTGCGATAGCAAAATCTTGGAAACAACCAAGATGTCCATCACATGAGGAATGTTTGAAAAAAGATGTGGTATTTCTATATAATGGAATACTATTCAGTTATAAAGAATGATAAAATTAAAGCATTTATGTTGAAGTGTTTTTTTTTTGGGGGGGGGGGGATACCAGGGATTGAACTCAGGACCTTGTGCTTGGCAGGCAAGCACTTATTCCACTGAGCTATCTCCCCGGCCCCTCGTTTATATTGAAGTGGATGCCACTTGAACACATACTCGTAAGTGAGATAGACCAGACATACATGTGCAAATATCGTATAGTCTCCCTAGTATAAGAAGTCAAAAGAAGAAATACAAATAGAAATGTACAACAACAACTAAAAACAATTGAGTCAGATAGTTAGGGCAAACTGAACAGCATATGCTGCAGGGTACTGAGCAGCTTTTTTTCTGGATGGTTAAGAACATAATTTCACAGATCAAAATTGGAGAAATAGAAGAGTCACGAGGCCAGCCAACATTTTGGCCCTAGCCTTTCAAGGTCAGTGAAAACTCAGGGCATAGGAGAACCTGTACTGTAACATCATGAAACTCAGTTGTGCCCCAAATTTTCTGATCAAGGAGATTATGGAGGAAAGAGATTGATGATGAATAGTGTGCCCGGGGAGAGTCACATGGAGAGAAAAACTTCTTTTACGCTCTCATAGAGAGCAAACTGTCAAGCATTGGGCGTGACTCATCTGCATGGATGACACAGACAAAGGATCTACAAAGTAAGGTGCAGGATTACAAGATAAACCCTGTGGGACTGCACTGTCCTCATCAGAAACAAAAACTACATCTTTTGATATATAGGCCTTAATCTATCTCAGTCTTAACTGTCCAGCAGAAAAATATAAAAATAAGGTATATAACATGGGACCATAATAATAAGTTGAGCTGTAAATGGCTATAGTCAACAACTTCTTCAGATAACTCACTATTATTGTGGAATACTGGACTCTGTTGGATTGTGTTGCAGAGTTCAGCCACCTAAATTGGTTTAGTGACAATGGAGTGGTCATCTTTGACAGGTCTAGGTAAAAATTGTGTATGCAAGGAAGAATCGTGATATGTGTGTATAAACAGAACAGTTAGGATAAATACGCCGTGCTTCTGCATAATTCTATGAGAAGCAAGATTTGCACTAATAGTGATTGGACAAGATATTATGTTGGCTTCTAGTACTATGGACAAACACTAGGGAAATAACAAGGTAGAAAGTATTAATTATTGAATCTGTGATATAATTCAGCTATAAAAATAAGATAAGTATGTAGGTATAATCTCTTCATTCACTGATTAGAGACATCTGATATAATAATGTCTGTAAGTACAATATCATGTATGCACCTTGTGTGACAAAAAAAATTAAGAAAACATTTTGCAATGTATTAATTTACCAAATTTGTCCTGTTAATTTGTCTTGAAACAGTCTCATTGCTATTTGTTCTTCAATTAATAATAATAATAATAATAATAATAATAATAATAATAAAGTAATTCAAAAAAATCCCACCTTTTCTGCTAAAGAAAGAAAAGCCTTA
>PVKA01000564.1:0-192294 GCA_004027165.1 Ctenomys sociabilis | reverse complement strand
TTCAATAATTATTTTCCTAGTGGATGACCATAGTACTAGAAGCCGACATAATATCCTGTCCAACCACCATCAGTGCAAATCTTGCCTCTCATAGGATTATGTAGAAGCACAGCGTTATCTATCCCAACTGTACTGTCTATACACACACATCATGATTTTTTCTTTCTATACCCCTTCCTTTGTCTACACCTGTCAAAGGGGGGCTATTTCTAATGGATTTCTCAAAAACGTATCTACTTGTCTTCTCCCCAATTTTATTTTTTTACCACATGTTATATTTTGTATCTAGTCGTCCCCCCAAAGCCTCATGTAAATCATGGGGTGGTCTTGCTTGAGCAGCACGTGGCTTGAGGGGCGGGGCCAGAGGACCAGGGTGGGGCTTGAGGCGCGGGGCCAGAGGGGCACCAACCGTTAAACTGAGAGCGTGCATCTCCCTACCCACCCCCAGGCCTCGTGGCCTCTCGTTGAGGTCTGCAGTGGGTCATGCTGGACACCGTGGCACCCTAGCCTCTCCTCCAAACACTACTGTAGCACGGAGATGCGGAGTCTGTGACTGAGGCCCTCTCAGGCACGGAGGAGATTTTTGCAGAAGACAGAGGCACTGACCCTCTGTTCTAAGCAAATAAGGCTCCAAGGTCTTGCTGTGTAATTCAGGCTGCTTTAAAATATGAAACCTCCAGTAACTGTGAGCTAAGAAACCTTTTTTTCCCTAAGCTTGAGCGTTGGATATTTGTCTCAGGGACAAGAGAAGAGCAAGACACCACATTTCCATTAACTGAAGCACTGAAATCTCTCTGGTTTATTTCCTTGTGTTACAGCAGAAAACTTTAAGTTTTTGCCTTCTGTGACCTATTGCGGTGCTCTGTTTACATAGTTGTCTTTGTGTTTGAAAAAGGGTCCCCTAAACATGGCCACACAGTCCAGCACCTTAGGGGCCTTTCGCATTCATGAGTTTCACAAGATCATTTAACTAACATCTGGTAGAAATATTTTTAGACTGCATTTGTACTGCATATATATCAACATTATTTCTTGCCCTTACGCCCCAAGCAGTATGTTACAACTATTTACATGGCACTTTCATTGTATTAGGCGTTCTAAGTAAATCTGGAGATCATTTAAAGTATACAGAAGGATTGATGTGCATAGCTTAGAAGCAAATAGCATGCCATTTTATACAAAGGACTGGAGCATCTTCAAATTTTGGTATCTGCTGAGAGTCATGGAACCAAGTCCCACAAGGGTACTAAGTGAAGACTATATTATACTACTTGGGAAAAAGAAATAAAATTATAGATATGATTAAGGTTTAAAACCATGAGTCTGGGAGATTATCCTGTATTATCTATGAGGCTCAACCTAATCACATGTGTTCTTAAAAGTGGGAAACATCTGGCAGGGAGAAGACAGACATGACAAAGAAAGGCAGGGAAACAGAGAGAGAGAGAGAGAGAGAGAGAGAGAGAGAGAGAGAGAGAGAGAGAGAATCAGAGACACATGCAGAGAGAAAGAGGTCTCTGCCAACTGTGAAGATGGTGGTTCTGCCCACAGCTCTTCATCCAGCTTCCTCCTGCAACTGGCCTTTGCCCACAAGTTACCCTGAGTTTTCCATGTGGCCTTCTTGGGATATCTTGTCATTATGCCCCTTTGTATGTAACCTTATCTACTCTTTCTCATCATAGGTATCTTTGTAGACCATGAGAACTACACACCAAGCTACCTGTTAGATCTCTCCATGTGTCTGCACAGCATGTCCTTCCAGCTCAGTGTATCTAATGCACTCACCCTATTTCCCAGTACTTATGCTCAAAGTGAATAAAAATGAATAGGACCACTGTCCAAACAGCAGACTGAAATTGAAATCTTGGAACCGCTCTCCATGGTTACTTTCCGGTTACTTTCCCTCAAGCCTCAGAGCTAGTCACCATGTCCTCCAGAAGACCTCTCTGTGGATCAGCTTTGCATGCTGACTTAAAGCAGAAAAGGTTTCTCTTGGCTCATGGGTGCGAACGGATCCATCTGTGCTCAGCTGGCTCAAAGGCAAAGGGATGATGTGGTGGAGGAAGGTTGTGACAGCCAGGGAGTAGATGACCAGGGACTAGATACAGTCCCTGGAGTCAGGCCCTAAAGACCCCCTGAGACCTCCCTAGAAAAAATACTTAGTCAGTCTCCCTGGTGTCTTTCAAGCCAGTCAAGTCGATAATCAAGATTAACCATTACCCCTCTGAAATACCTTTTGAGCTAGCTGAGCTTCTCCTATCCTGCTCTACCTGTCCCAGAATTGGGCTTCTGCTCTAGCTGTGCTGTGTCCTGCTGGCCTGCTCTTGGCACTTCCTGTGCACTTGGCACTGAGGATACAGAACATCTCTTCAGCACCTCTGCCCTCCACTAGTGATGGAAAAGCTATCAAATTATCAAGAAACTCCTAAAGAGCGTGCATCTCTCTAAAGAGGTGCAGCTCTCCAGCACCGATTGCCGCAGTCTCCCCACATTTCCCAGCTTCCCTCCTGTCTCTCCTGCTCCCTTCTTTCCTTGGTCACAGCACTTTCTAGCTTTCAGGTCACAGCCTTAATGCCACTTTCTCGTTGGAGCCACCCCAAGTAAGTCAGATTAGGCTAAGTTTTCCTGCTATAACTTCCCCAAATGCCCTCATTTTTCATTCCTAACACTTAGAATGAGTGCAATTCATGTTAGTGTCATCCTCGGATGTCTTCAAACTCAATTCTTCTTTAGCAGAACCTCCCATTCGAGGTCGTGTCCTATCCTCCACGATGGTTAGATTTATGTGTCAACTTAGACCAGACAGTGCCCAGCTGTTGGATCAAAATCTAGTCCAGATTTCATAAGGCAGGGTTACAGAAGCCATTAGCAGACAAACCAGGAGATGGAGAAGGACATAGTAGGACACGTTACCTTCCTAAGATGAGAGGGCTCAATTGGTTAGCTAAAGGCCTGAAGTAAAAAAAAAAATAACATAATGCTCCAAAAATGACAGCATCCTATCTTCCAGCTGTCACTAAACTCAAGCTGAAAAATGTCACCTCCTATCACCATGTCCTGCCTGCCCTGGAGCCAATCAATAGTTGTATTTCTCTTGAGAACTCTGACTAATATCATGCATGCTTAATAAGTATTTTTAAATAAACTAATAAGTGTGCCTTTCTACTATTACTTAAATCAAGCTTTATTTATCTATAAAGTAAATAAAGAAACTCCTCACACAGGACATCCTGTTGTTTGTACGCAGTGTTTAAGCATGATACCTCCACATTGGCATGGATTTTCAGTATTTTATAGTTCTGGCTTCAGTAGTTTCCACACTTCAAAACAAGCATTGGCATCCCTCCGAGGAGTTAATTGTTTTTCAAAAGGCTTTAATTATCCTCCTGGCATATGGTTTTGGTTCTTTTTTAATTCTTAACAAAACATCCTATTTACAAATAACATTATGTAGGAATTTGAGATCTAGGAAAATGTGCTTTGAGCCTGTTGCTAAAATTGCTTATAATAACAGCCCGCAATAATGCTTCAGGACCTCAGGGTTCTATGGTTTTAAATTAAACATTAATCTTAATGGCACAGAGCATTAAGCTGTGTAGTAGTGAACAAGAACAGTTATATTCTTCCAGTGATTTACTAGCTCACACTAAGTTATTTTAACCATTTGGGCCTCTGTTTCCTCATTTGTAAAATGAGAAAGTTCCCAACTATGTAAAAAGTGACTCCCAAGTAACCTCATCAACTTCCATCCAAAAGAAAAAGGAAAATAAAGGGAAACCATGTTCTTCTAAAACCCACATAAGCCAGGGGAGGCAGAGGCAAGATGGCCAGTTCTCACCTCTGCAAGTTGCACCAACCCTGAGAGCAGCAGATGAAGACTCCCTGTTGTGCTTCTTCCCATCAGCACACCCAGTCTCATCCTTCTCTACCGATATCAAGCCCCCTTCTCTGCCTCTTGTAATTAACAAATTGTTTTTCCCCTAATTTTTAGTTAAGACACCATTCCATTTGACTATCTGCTTATTCATTCAAACTAATCATTTTTGACAGGCCTACTTTATGTCATGTAGCATAACAGGAACAGAGATGTCCAAGAAGATGTTTTTCCCCACAGGCTTCAGGATGAAAAATAGAATGGCCGCAGGACAGACAGCATGGTCAAGATTTTCTGAAGCACAATGTACTAATGCCACACACAACCACAGAGAATGGTAGTGGGTAATGGAAAAGCATTCCAATAGCTGCGCTCTTTGGGGGAGTACTATGAAAAGAACAATAGGCATTGCATTCTGGGAAGTAGGAATGTCCAATCCTATTCCAGAGAGAGGAAGAGAGGAATGGAGGGAGGGAGAGATGAAGTGGGGGAGAAAGAGAAAAGGAAGAAGGGGGAGGGAAAGTAGAAGAGAAAGCAGAAGAGGGGGAAGGGAAGAGGAAGGAAGAAGTGGATGAAGAAGGTAGAAGACATAGAGGAGAGAGAAGCCAGAGGATTCAGAAAGAGAAGCCAATCCCATCCAGTGCTAGCCACAGCTGTTCAGTGCTTTCTCACAGGTGGTGAGCAAGTGGCTGTCACCGTGCCATACAATTTGTAAACACGTTCAGAGTCTTATGAAAGAGGAAGAAGGCAAGAATATGTGCTTCCTCTAATCTGGCACAGTATGACTGATGTACTGTGAACTAAGAGCCGTAACCTGTTGTGTACTTTGTGAGAAACACTGAAAAGTTTTCACAAACTACTGTATGACAAAGAAGCCCATTCTTAAGTTTACTTAGAAGGTTTTCACAAAATGTAACTGTAAATGGACAGCAATTCTTTTTGCATTTTTCATTACTTTTGTCTCTTGGAGATCGTAAGATAAATAAGCATATATATTTTGTTTTTTTGTGGAACCAGGGATTGAACTCAGGCCCTTGCACATACAAGGGAAGCACTTATTCCACTGAGCCATCTCCCTAGCCCCATAAATAAGCATATTAGTCCTTTGCCTGCCCCTGGGACAAAATATCTAACCCCTGAAACTCAAAGAAGGAGAGTTGTGTTGGCCCATGGCTTCAGGGGAATTACTCCATGGTCAACTGGTTTCCTGGCAGAAGAAAGCCACTCCACCCATGGAAGCCAGGATGCAGGGGGAGGAGGATGAGCCTTGGACAAGGGCACACCTTTTCCTGTCACTCCTCTAGTGACCCACCTTTTCAACTAGGTCTTTAACTGCACTTTAGGCTCTGAGCTTATCCATGATGGTGACAGAACCTGCACCCCATGATCCAATCACTGTCTGAAAGTTCTACCTCTGACCACAGGAGACTTTTGAGGGGCTCTTTAGTTGTAAACTGTGTCAGATGAATAATTCTGACTTCTTAAATTGTCATCATTTCTTGTAACAGACACCATGAGAGGCTAACATGCACCACAAGAGAGCTTTTGTCCATGTGTTTTCAGAGTAGGAACCATATGCAAGATTCTCAGAAAATGTAAATGAACTCAGTAACCTGCCAAACTGTAGGTATATTGTCCCTGCTTAAATGCTGAATAGGTAAGCATTATCAATTAGTCATTGTCATAGTTATGTTATTTTATTTAGCAGGATTATACATGTATATTGCATCACTTAGAAGTTTATCTCCAAGAGCCAATGTATTTAGAAAGTTTGCAATCCACAAAAATTAGTAATGCATAGAAATATATGGCACGGCAAATTCATATACAACAGAGAGCACTGTATAACGTAAGAGCATTCTTATTGTGTATTACATCAGTAAAGGTTCTTTTCTATTTATGTTGTGTATTCTAGGAAGAAAATAATGGCACATAATTGTGAGAATTCTAATTAAGTCACTATGGAAAAGAAACACACACACACACACATACACACGCTTCTGAACCCAACAGCTCAGGGAACATGGCCTCTGATGCATTATGTGGTGGCACTTGGCCTGCTCTTGGTGGCAGGAGGAATGTAAGGTCCCTTGTCTTGCTAAAATCTGACCCCTAGATTTGGAGGGCATCTCGGTCACCGCGTGTACCCAGAGAGAACCTGCTCCCTCGGGCTGCTTCTGGCCTTCCTTCCAGATCTTAGAATTATCTGGTTTAAATTTTCATCTTTGTTCAGCCTCCTCTTTTCAGGATCAATTAAAAATCCTGTGACTTGGCCTCAAACATTTTAAGAGATACTTTGGAAAATGAATCCATGTGGAGAATCAAGAATCTCATTTAGAGAAATAAATTATTAATTGATTTTTGAAGACTTTTAACGGCCCCACCCTGACTTTCAGCTGGTCTGAAAAACAGTCTGAGGCAGGAAGTAATATTTGCATCAGACCTTTTAAATAAACAAGTCAATCTGACATACTTTCAGGGAAATCATTTCTTTTTATTGTTAGAGCAAGGATGTGATACAATATTCCCATTCCTTCACTGATTCCTAAAGGGCTGATAGGCAAAACTACAGACAGCTGTGGATATTATGCACTAACTGGTAAACATTAAAGAATTTTTTCAAGTATTTTGGCCCTGAAATTTAACAGCAATACATGATTATATTATATTTATTTATTTATTATTTTACTTATAGGATCTCATTACATAGCTCAGACTCCTAGTGATTCTCCCGTGTTCAGCCTCCCAAGAACTGGGATTACAGGTGCATGCCACCACGCCCAGTCTCAATTGCCATCTCTGCGTGCCCTAGGGAGCCTCCACGGCAGGCCAGGGATTGAACCCCGGCAGCTGCATCTGTCTAAGCAGGCGCTTTAATCCACTGAGCTATTTGGCCAGTCCCATGATCGTATTTTAAAGAAGTCTATTAAATATTATCTTGTGATATGTGAGTAGTTGGAGAATTATGTATTTTCCTCCACTTTACTATTTGAGCTATGAGGTGCGATAGAAAAATATGGTGAAAGCTTGCATTTTAAAAAAATTTATCAAAATAAAAGGCATTTCGCGATGAATCCTCCAGAAATTCTCTCCTGCTGCTGACAACTTGGCCCATTGTTCTTGTCCCTTTCTGAAGCAGTTCTGGAAATCCTCTTTCCTGGTTATCTTTATTTGCCCTGTTCGAGCTTCATTGGTACCCTGAATTAATCCAACATTTTTACCTTCATGGTCATTTTGAGTCTACAAAGAACCAGTAGTTACAACGTACTGGATCCTGCGAACGCGGTGGGCGGGGACACCACGATGGATTTAGGTCTCTGCTTTTCCGCTAGAGGGTACTGGGGAGCAGCACGCGCCTCTCAAAGACGCCCGAAAGGACTTCAGAAACCCCTCAGATAGTAAAGGGCTTCAAGATGGAGCCTGAGGGATTTGACTGACCTTGGCAGATACAAAAGGTACATTTCTTGTTATGTACATCTTGTTTTAACTTGACCTTAACTGTCCAGCACAAAAATATAAACATGAAATATAAAAACTAAAGCCGTATTTATATGCTGAGCTGTAAAAGGCTCAAGTCAATAATTTCTGACATTGCCAATACTAAGGATAACCCACTACTATTATGGACTACTGGACTATATTGGATTATTTTGCTGAATTCATGCACCTACTATATTTAAATGGCAATGGAATACCCATCACTGACAAAACTAAATGAAAAAAGGGATATAAATGAAGGACCATTTTGTATCTATACATAAAAATATTTAAGATAGGTATATAGCTAGTTTCTCTTAATTCAATGTGAATTAAGTGAAGACTGATTTGTACTAACAGTATTTGTATAGGATATCTTGTCTGTGTTTTGTGCTATGAATAACTAATACAAAGACAGCAATACGCAATGCATTAATTATTGTAACTGTTCTACTGAACTGTTTTTAAACTGAGTCATTGTTGTTTCTCAAAAAAATAATAAAAATAAAACATAAATTTAAAAAAACATAAAAAAAGAAACTCTTCAGAGACGCAAATGGTGGGATAACTGTGTTTGAAGTAAGGGGCACTATTTTCAGGCAGATCAATGGCGTGTTTTTTGTCATAGTAATGAATTTGTTATATAAACATTCACTATATATTTCCATTACCCACTCACTACTTTGCTGGAAAAGGGACAACAAACATGATGGAAACCAGAAGCCTGCAGTTGAGTCAGGAGCAAGCGATTAGAGCCACACATGGTCATAATAGTATCAGAAAAATAATGAGCCAGGACATGATATGATGTGCTGGACAGCTCCGAAGGGGACTGCAAGTCTGTTTTAAGATTGTGAATCAGTCTACTGTCCTACATATTTCAAATCTGAGGCAAGAGATGGTCAAACAGAAGCTCTCTCCTGTCTTTGTTTCGAAGCTATAAGACAAAGCGCAGGCTGTGATACGAGGAGGACCCGTGGGCTTAATGGAGAGCAGTCAGTACATTTGGGAGTCAGGCACATAGGACTGGACTACGTGACTCAGCCCGTGTGTGGCAAGGATCTCCCCTGTGAAGCTTCTATACCTGCTCTCTGAGACTGCATTATGGGACAGCAGTAATGAAGCAAAAACATCTTTTTTCCTATTAGGACCTCAAAATGTTATCTTGTTTAGTGGATGTGGTTTGGCTAAGGCATGTGCTTGCAGAGCAGTAACACTTCTCACTGCAATAGACGCTGGCTGTGCAGAAGATGTCAGGGACCCAGAGTGTGAAGGAGATGGAAAGTGAACAAGGAAGGATCAATAGAAAGTGTGACAGAAGTGTCCCCACTTCCCTCAGACAAATGTCCAATTCAATTGCTAGGAAAAAAGACATGAAGAGTCACCACGTAAGTGAAGTTGCTATGGTTGTGCAGAAGTTACCAGAGCAGGTAGAAAAATTTGTTTTTTTGCAAGGTTGACAAAAGGCTACGTGTGTGTGTGTGTGTGTGTGTGTGTGTGTGTGTGTGTATTTCTTAGACACTTGTAGGTGAACATCCTTACAGGAAGAGCAAATTCAAATTACCCCTAGGCTAGCAGGAAGCATACTATTTCATGAGACTCAAGTTCTAGTCTTTAAAACAATGGGCAATTTTGGTTTCTACTCTATGACATATCTTTGAAATACAATACAAAACCAAGGGTTACTGCAAAACTGAGACTTTAAATCATTGATTTATAACCTGCTCACTTCTAGAAACTTAAACCCTGACTACAAATACAAATACAAGTTTGTGGCTGAGAAAGCACTATTATCACAAGATTTACCTGGCGATTTTCCATCAAAGTAATCTCATCTAGAATTTTTTTTCAAAACTATGATTAGGTGAGATAGCAAACTTGTCTTCTGTGGTACAACTACAGTAAATGTTATTTATGACAGGCTGACTTTGGTGGGGAACCTCGTTCCACACTTTCATTAGATGAGCAGATGCTCTCGCATAGAATTTGAGAACACAGTCTTCTGTTCCAGATCATTTTCTTTCTTAGCACATGTTTGTAGTACACAAAATACAGTCAGACTAAGCAATTCCAATAACATACTGCTTTGCCCCACTCAAAATTTGTTTCTTAAGAGCATGCTCCTTAACCAACAGCAAACTGCATATTTTATTTTGATTCCACACACACACATGTTGCACATTGTTTTATGCACTGAACAAATTACTAATGAAAGCAGAAAAGAAAAATCAAAGTCAGAAAGAACCATACTTAATCCCCAATTACACAGTTTGCACGTTCTTTTGGTACATGATCTCACTATGCAGCTCAGACTCAGCGATCCTCCTGTGTTCAGCCTCCTCAGCACTGGGATTGTAGCATGTGCCATCACGTCTGGACTTGGTGGCTAGCTCAGCATGCCTGGGGGTGGGGCCAGCACAGCATGTGGTGACAGGTCCTGAAGCCAGATCCCTGCACTTGCCTAAGCCGGTGCTTAGTCCACTGAGCTATCTTGCTAGTCCCTTACATGTTCTTTTATCTGGGCCTTTATATTTGCCCATATGAGCTTCAATTTCCCTGGCTGCAATATGGAATGTAAAAGTGGAACAGAACTTGTTGGGTTCTTATTGGTATTGCTGAGAAAAAGAACATATTGGTTATCTAAAAAAGATTTTTTTTTATCATCAATTACTAAGGCAAATGCAAATCATGCAACCTATATCTGACATTATCTTCTTTTTTTTTTTTTTTTTTTTTTTGAAGAACCGGGGATTTTTTTTTTTTTTTTTTTTTTTTTTTTTTTTTTTAAAAAACGGGTATTTTTTTTTTTTTTTTTTTTTGTCTTTTTTGAGACAGGGTCTCACTGTGCAGTTCAGGCTGGCCTTAAGCTCACTTTGTAGCTCAGGCTGGTCTTGAACTCACAACAATCCTCCTGCCTCAGCCTCCCTAGTGCTGGGATTACAGGCATGCACCACCATGCCCGGCTCAGAACCGGGGATTGAACTCAGACCTTTGAGCTTATCAGGGAAGTACTTATTCTACTGAGCCATCTCCCCAGCCCCTATCTTCTTTCTAAGAGGGGAAAAAATGATAAAAAGAAATGTTACCTTGGACCATATCACAAGAAAGCACACAATTTTTTAGACCCCTTTTATAATTGTGCATTTGTTTTGTTACACCAAACACTCCTATAAACTGTTTTCTCTGCACAGGTGAAGTCATGCTGGTATTCATTTTGGTAGAGAAGTTGAATTTATTTTGAAATGTTTTCTTTATTTAAAATTTTGTTGTCATATGAAAAATAGATTTTTTTGGTGGTTCAGGTGCTTTGTAGTTTGGAAATTCATGTGTTTAACAATTTTAAAAGATACATGTGAATGTAAAACGTAATCACATCATATTTTGTAGATTTAGAGGAGCCTGAATTTTCTGGAATATAATGCACACACAGGTAGAGACCAGATGTATCATGGACTTTAATTTCTCTATGTGAAGAAATTATACTATATGCATTATACATACAGATGTAAATCTGCTATTGTATAAGTTTAGGAACCTAGAATTAAAACTACATAAATTGATTAAATGGTGGAACAAGCCTATACCCAGGAGTTAATTTAAGTTTCAAACCTTCTCAATTGCCAGCTGACTATGTTATTAAACTTTCCTGAGCATGTACCTTCATTTGTAAAATGGGGGAAATCATTGCTTTTAGATTGTTCTAAGAATTAGCTATAAAACAAAAACCTATGTACAACAGGAGCTCAATAAATGCTATCAATTTAATTAGAATGTGATCTATACATTATTTCTTAATTGAATATTTTATTTATTTATTTACTTTTTAGCAGAACTAGGGATTGAACTCAGACCCTTGTGCTTGCCAGGGAAATACTTATTCTACTGAGCTATCTCCCCAGCCCCTTGAATATATATATATTTTTTTTGTCTTTTTGAGGCAGGGTCTTACTATGCAGTTCAGGCTGGCCTTAAGCTCACTTTGTAGCCCAGGCTGGTTTTGAACTCACAACAATCCTCCTGCCTCAGCCTCCCAAGTGCTGGGATTACAGGCCTGCACCACCACGCCCAGCCCCCTTGAATATTTTAAATGAAATTTTTCTCATACACAATTGCAAAAAATATTTCTGTATCTCAAACTGGCAGATATCTTTTTTGTATTTTAGGGAAGGGTCTATAGGGTGTTCAGGGTCTCATTATTAGATCGGATTCATAGTGATTCACCTGTTTGCAGACTCTCAAGAGCTTGGATTACAGGTGTGCACCACCACACCCAATCTCTATCGCCATCTCAGTGCTCCCTGGGATCAAAACCCCAACCCCTGCACCTACTTGCAGGTGCTTTAATCCACTGAGCCATTTGGCCAGCCCTTGGCAGATAGCTTTAACTAAGTCCTGGAAGTAAAATAGAAGTGATCCTTGCTCCTCCTCCTTTGAAAAAAAAAAAAAAGCATAAATAAATCAGAAAACAACAAAGAAATGCATGAATTTAAGCCATTTCTAATTTTACTTATTAGATAAAATTATATCTAGACACTGACTGGGGAGATAGCTTGGCAGTCTCAGCTCCTGCCTGGCAGGTGCAAGGGCCTGGCTGCTGTCCTGGGTACTGCATGCTGTGCTGGCCCTGGAACACAGCAGCCGAGCCAGGCACTGAAAGTAGGAATGGCCCATTCCTGTAATCCCAGTGCTGCGGAGGGTGAGGCAGGAGGATCACTATGAGTCCGGCTGCCTAGGAGACCCTGTACCAAATAAATAAATAATTTTTTAAAAATTAAAATTATATTTAGAAAAATCAGAGAAATTAGAATTCATTACTGTCAGTTTCAGGACTTCCATTTCTAATCCTCTGACTTGTCCATTTCAAAACATTTTATCATTTTGTAAAGAGAATTTCTGAGACCATATTCAAGTTTGTTCTTTTGGGTTCTTCAATTTTATTTGGATGCATGCTAGCTGACTGACCCAACAAATTTAACTTTGTTTTATCTCTACTACAGCTCAGTGATCCAAAATGTCACCGAGTTCTAAAAGCTGATCCTGGGAAGGGTGACAATGGAATTTATGATCTATCTTGAGACTCTTTAAGATAGAATAGTAAAGTATTAGTAATTACATGGAACTAATATAGATAAACCAGAATTTTCCTGGCCATCGGTGACACACTGTCACTTTCCTTCTTAGAGCTAATGGTCCGACCATGCCACATGGTCACCTAAAATCCTAGCTGAACACTCTTCTCTCTATAACAAACTTTTATGTACTTGACACTTAAACGCACTTAGTGTAAAGTCATTCTAATTACCTCACTCTTGGGAAGATGATTTCATTAGCCGAGATGAAGCTCTGAATATATTTCTCTCCTTCCCTCGGTGGTGACCCTAACGGCAGGGAAGTCTGCGCCTCCTTGATCTCACCCGCCAGCTCCTTTGGCACGGTCCTCTTTTATCGGCAAGGGGATCTGTGCCACTGCATCTGGCATCCCACTGCCCTGCTTCTGCGACAGGCCCTTGCTCCTCTCAGCTCTCTTTAGGTCAAGAACTGCTCTGCTCATAAACCTCATGACTCTTTCCATCACTACCTCGGGTTGCTGTTCATTATCACAGAAGAACCTAAAGCTTTACCCATAATGCTTTGGAAGACACAACCGAGATTCCCTTCTACAGCATGCAAAAGAATTATATTCAATTTAAAAACAAGGCTGTGTGCACTGAATTGCCTTTCTTTTCACCCCATTTGTCACACAGGATAAACAGAATCTATTCCAGAGATGGGTGGTGAAATCAGAGAGACACAAGGTTCTGGTCTGAGAGGTACAGTGCATGCAAGTCAATTAGCAGAAATAGAAACACTTGTTAAGGGACAATCATTATGAGAAGGAGGTCCTGCTAGTGACCGGAAGCACTGATTTCTGGAAACACAGCCATTGTACCATATTAAATACCTGATTCAGATCTGTTTATGAGACATTACTTTTAAATTCTATTTCTTGTAAATGACAAATCTTTGTAATACATTTATGGAACATAATGTGATGCTTTGATATATGTACACAATGTAGAATGAAGAGTCAATCACATTAATTAATGTAGCCAGCACCTTAATTACTGAGTGGCTTTTGTGACCATACATTTGCAATTTACTTAGTTGTTTTGAAACACACAAAACATCATTAGAGACGGTAGCCACCCTGCTGTGCAGTAGAGACCTCAAAGCTTACAATTCCTGCCCTGCTGATCCCTCTCTTCAGCCATCAACCTTCTATTCCCTAGTCAGCACCCCTAGAGTCACCCCAGCCACACTGTCTGTTTCCACGAATGCACTTTTCTTAGATTTCACGTGTAAGTGAGGTTCTGCAGTGTTTGTCCCATGCCTTGTTTATTTCACTTAACACAGTGTGCTCTAGGTTCATTCCTGGTGTCTCAAATGATGAGATTCCTCTTTTATCTTCTTCTTTTTTTTAAAGTCACAGTTTATAAACCGAAAAAGAAAATAAGTAAAGTTGAACTTTGTTAAAGAATTGACGTTTTCCATATTGTGAACGGGAGAATCCTTTGAATATCTAAACGTGAAATCAAATTAATGTCCAGGCTAGAACTAAGGATGGTGCTGACAGTTTTTCTGCTTATCCTTGGGACTTTAAACTCTGTACTACTGGCATGCAAATTAAATGGGTATAAATGACTGGTTTGGAGAGGAGTCACCAAATCTACGAAAGCCATCATTCTATGAGCAACCTCACTACTGTACGGCTAGTTAGATATTTTCACCTGAAATTGTAAACTAAGTCACATATGCATGTAACTTATGCAATTGGGTACCTTTGTAAACAGGAGAAAGATCAAAGTGCAGATAGACACCCTGCTATTACTGCTACATCTAAAGTAACTGAAGTTTCTTCCAACATTTAGGAAATTTTTCTTGATGAATTGTAAAATGACATCATGAGCTGGCATTCATACTCAGACACAGGAGAGCTTTCAACACTTTCCCCAAAGATACTGAGTTAATAGCACAGAGCGCAGAGTGAAGTCAACCACTGCTATCTGAGGGTCAGTGAAGGGCCTGCTGTGAGGGCTCCTGTCTGCCCCTTCCCCATCGGGACTTATGCAAGTGTCAGCCTTAAAGAGAACCCAGAGGTGCTTACCTTTGTGGTGTAGCTTACGTGGACCAAACTGCAGAGTGTCACCCTGGTCATCCCTCTGTACCCACAAGCTTTCCAGCTGCCCCCTTCGACTCAGCTTTGCAAAGCTGTTCCTGCAAGCCGCTCTTCCACCCAAGGCACACACACAGCTCTCTCACCAGGAGGCCTTCTCTGCTCTTGCCTCTGCCATCTGTCTCCCACCCATACAGAACCCTTTTCCACTTTCATATTCACCCATAGAACATCTGGACATATCCAACAGCCTACACACACTGAAGAAAACAAAGTAACAAACTACCTACAGATTTTCTTCCCACACTTGTCTCTTCCCTCACCCATGAAAGTGACTCCCTTACTCACTGCCTCCTTCTGTCTTCCTAACCTCTTTGTATTAATTCACTGCTTTTCCCTGCTTTGCATGATGGCTTTCTATTTTAGCCATTTCTCCTTTGCTAAATTTAGTGACTTGCTTTTCTTTTATTTCCTCTTTTCTTTACCAGTTTGCCACAATGTCACTAATATCCGTCTAGTATCAGTCAAGCCACCATTGAATAATTATTAAGTAGTACTTCTGTGCTGGGATACCAGGAGCTAGAGGGAAGGAAAGCTGCATATTACTACTCTCTTCCTCCATCCCCATCAGTGTCGTCACAGACCTTAGGGTAACAAGGAGACAGACTTCAGAGTAATGGGAGCGGATCCAGGAATGGTGGAAGGCAGGAGTAGGAGGGGAAAGGAATTAAACACTATTAAA
Organism: Ctenomys sociabilis; assembly: GCA_004027165.1. Taxonomy (NCBI): domain Eukaryota; kingdom Metazoa; phylum Chordata; class Mammalia; order Rodentia; family Ctenomyidae; genus Ctenomys; species Ctenomys sociabilis. The sequence goes on along the minus strand of PVKA01000564.1, from coordinate 177,048 downwards.
ATGTGACATGTGTACATATCAGTTCCCTGAGATAAATGTAATCATTATCTTTTGCACATATGCACTAATAGAAAGTAGAAAAAATATAGCATGAGTGCCCAGAATGGCAAGCTGGACTATGTGAAATTCAACTCCTTCTACAAACATTTGACTCTGTTAGACAAAATATCACATCAGAAATATCTGTTCAGGTTCACAAGAAAGAAAAGAAGATCCCAAAATGTCAAGACATAAGAGAGAAGGGAGCAGCAGAATAGGGACAGAAGGGCTAAGAGATGGCAGAAGGGCACTGTGTGGAGGGCTCCACAGTGGGGCCCCAGAGCTTGGATCTCCATAGTCATTTTGGGGCAGAAGACAGATTCCTTAACCTGTAGCGGGCTGAGAGCTGGCAATGACTGCAGGCATAAACTGAGACCTTGAAGAAGTTGAGGGTAACCCTGGAAGAGTGTCAGAGAGTTCCATCAAGCACAACAAAGGCACAGAAATGGAACCACAAACAAGGAGTTAGTGGATGCAATGTCCGGCACTGAACTCTTGGAGCTTTTAAAAACTGCCCAGCTATCAATCGAAGGAGCTGTGCCCCTGCATGGCCCATCAGTAGTGTCAGGGGCTCCAGCTCCTTTCCATGCTTACTATGGGCCACACAGAGAGGCAAAGACACAATAAATTTGGTGGCCATTGGTAAATGCATTGGCCTTATTAAAAACAAAAACAAACATAAACACAAAAATGAACAAAAACACAAACAACACCCTAGAGTTCTAAGGCTTTAGCAGTGCAGTGCTGCCTAGGGCTACTCAGTAGCAGTGCCAGACCTGCTGCGGGGTTTCCTCCTTCCTTGTAGTTGGGGTCACGGGGTTTAATTCCTTCACCACCAGACTGAGCCCAAAGTGAGGGACTTATGTTTTAAAACTAAGCAAGTACTTGTCACGTGAACCTTGCACTGCCTGTGTAGGAGTGGGCTAAATAATTAATTATAAGCAATTGTGAGAAAACATTGAGTGGTGAATCGGAGACAAGCTGATTAAATAAAAATAATTTGTTTCAGAGCTATAAAATTTAGTTGTTATCATTAAAGGAAAATTTTGAAGGTCATATCCCTGACATAGCACAAAACCCAAGTACACAGGAGCTACTTCAAAATAAATGTCAAATTTAGAGTGAGACAAAGGTCAGCATACGAGGAAGACACTGACACTTCACTTTCGCAAACCTAATTAGAGCTGCAAGTTAGATAGAACACGAAGCGGTGCAACTAAAAGGGGAATTAAAACTTTATTACATTTTGAAAATGCAATCATGCTTTATTGTTAACCGATGGAACAAGCAGATAATAAAACAACAGCAGTACTAACAACAACCAAGAAGGTAGAAATACCTAGAACAACAGCCTTAACTAACTTGACTAAATAAAATACATAAAATTATACTAAAGATCTTCAGCCTTGACATTCTTTTCATATTCTCATGAAGTGCTCACCAATTCACATCATGTTGGTGCTTAAAATGATTTTGATCACTTTTCAAAGGTTTACAGGAATTGTCTGACCACAACAAGATAAAGTTGTGCACCAGAAAACAACATGCCTACAAGCATCTACATGTTCAAATGGAAAAGGGAACTAAGAAGAGGGGAGAGGAGGAGGATGAAAGGGACAAGAAAGAAAAATGAGAAAAGAAGGAAAAAGAGAAACAGCTTCTGCAAATGATGAAGGAAAGAGGAGTTGACTGGGGGGGGGGAGATTGTTACGGTGTGTGTGTGTGCACGTGCTGCACCCGCCCTGGGGCAGGGAATTTGCAGGACAGGGTGGGACAGAGGCTAGCTAGCTGCCTGAGCTGCTGCCCCTCCCTCTCCCTCTGCTCCCTGCCACCATCATGAAAGATTGCTCTCCGCCCTGTGCTGATCTGTCTTGGAGTCAGCTCAGCATGGGCTGAATCCTCTAGTACCTGTGAGCCAAAGAAATCTTTCCTTCCTTCATTTTGAGTGTTGGTTGTCCCAGCAATGAGAGAAAAGTATCAGAGACAGAAGATGAACGGTGGAAAAAAAGAAGAAAGATATGTGATGTACAGGTACAAATTCCCCTTGCTATGATCATTATGTATATCTTAAATGTAACAATAAACTTATTTTTTTAAATAACAAGTTAAAGAATACAGCACAGTTGAAATTAGAAGATAGAGGAATGAAACAATTATTAAACTGTAAGATATCAAAAATTTGAAGAAGGAATTGAAGCAGTAAGTAGAGGGAAAATTATCTTTAAATTCCTGCATTAAAAACAGAGCAATTACTAAAGAGACTGGTATCTTCTCATCTTAAGACATAAGGAAAAGAAAACCCAAAATCCAGAAAGAAAGAATTAATGATGACAGGAAAGGAATCATTAAAGAAGCAACAAAAGCAGGGAGAGTTAAATAAATCAAAGCTCACACTTGTATGTGTGAAAGAACAAGACAGTTAAAGACATCAATTAAGAACAAAAACAATACAATTTATTAACATCAGGAATAAAAGATGTTTTATTGCTAGCGATCCTACAGATAATAGAGGTTAATGAGAGGGCTTTTGGCTGGTGCTGATCATCAATAAAAATAGATAAGTTCTTTGAAAAACCAATTTATCAAACCTGACAAAACCAGCAAGATAAAATCTTAATATCCCTTTATGGTAAATGTATTTAAGTTGAAATTGAAAATCTTTTTGCAAAACATCTTACAAAAACAAAACAACAAACCAAACAAAAGTCAACAACAAAAATGAGTGAATTGCATAAAACCATTAAGGAAAAAATTGTATCAATTTTATTATGTTATTAATAAGTAAAACAGGAAGAAATATATCTTATCTTCACTCTGATTTCAAGTTTCCAAAGACTTTAAGAAAATTAACAACATGATCTTCACAAACAAAATGTAATAATTTGTAAAAAAAAAAAAAAGGTAAATCAAACCTTGCAATGTATTAAAAGGTATCTAGGTACAAGAAATACAAGACTGATTTAGTATTAGTCATATAACTCACCATTTTAATAGAACATGAAAAGAAAGGACTGTTTTTAAAAATGTATTTGATATAGGGCCTCACTATACAACTCAGACTGTAGCAATATGCTGTGCAGCCTGTCACCGCACGGTCTCCCCGGTGATGGGATTGTGTGCATGGGCCACCATGCCTGGTCTCAGTGGCCAGCTCAGAGTGCCCAGGAACGGGGCCAGTGTGACATGTAGTGTGAGGAACAAGCCCCAGTCCCTGTGCTTGCCTAATCAGGTAGTTATGTGCTGAGCTCTCTCACTGAACCCAAAGGGCATATTAATATCTCAATATTTACAGTAGAAGCACTGGACCAATCTTGGCATACCTTAATTATTAAAAGTCCAAGAAATACAGGAATTAAAGGTAATGTATTTACACTACAACTCCACAGCTGCCACTATACTTAAAGGGAAGGTTTCCTCTAACGTTTCAGAACTTTTCCTTTAGATTCTGAACAAGACAGACATCAATATCCTCTCTGACTACTAGATGAAGACTGCACGTCAACCTCTACTTCATAGATAACAGAAACTTTTTAAAACAGGATTGTATTTTTAGTACAAGTAGAAAAATAAAAGATATCTTGCCCTCTAGATTTATTTCTGACAAGGCAATGTATTTCTTGGAGATACATGCATTAAATATGAATACATCATAAAACCTCAAACAATGATTAATTTTGCTAATGAACAAATGATTAAATCAAGAAGCAATTGAAATAATGATTCAGTTGTGATAATAAGGAATATAGTATGCCCAGAAAATCAAATTTTTTTGATTTTCAAAAAATGAAAAATGTGTTTTCCTAAGACAGTTTTTGAAGAATAAAAATAGAGTATGCTTAGTAACAGAAGCATTTTTAAAAACAAATATGATTAGATAAATAACTTAAAATTAAAGTTCAGAGAGCTGGCAAGATAGCTCAGTGGAGTAAGCACCTGCTTAGGCAGGCACATGGACTGGCACCACGTGCCACACCTGCCCTGCCCCCAGGCACACCGAGCCAGGCGTCAAGATCTAGCATGGTGGACTATTACAGGTCCGACCTGCATAGTGAGGCCCTGTACCAAATATAATAAATAAATAAATAAATAGTAAAGTTCAATATTGATGCAAAATTAAAACATTATATTAAATAGCTACAAAAATGAGCAAACTTTTTCAACAATATGCGGTGTAAAACAGAAGATCGGAGTGAAAAATAGAAGACAGTGTCTCCGCATTTCTGACCCTACAGTCAGCACCTAAGTGAATGTGGTTTGCATGAACAATCTTACTACCCAGAAGAAATAGAACTATGACACTGACTTACTGATAAGTCTTTCCTGTTGTAACACTTAAGTAGGAAATCTGTGCTGATGGTTTATAAGTTACTGTGTTGATTTATATTTTTGGAGAACATTATACATACTTCCTAGTCTAAAAACACACAGAAAAACTCTATATCCTTGAAGGGTTTATATTCACAGGGATCAAATAATAAACATTACATAATATTTACAAGTCCTACAATGTACATCTATATCATCTATGTTTGCATAAATTAGAACCACAATTTTTAACATATTCTTTGAGGAAAACTAGTAATTCCATGGTCATCATAAATTTGAAAAGATTTACTTATTTTATTACTAAAATAATATTTCACTTATTATTCATGCATGTTTTTCCCCATTCTTATAAGTTATAAACATGCCCTATTTTTATCTTTTGTTTTAGTACATTGTCACTTATCCAGAGATACTCTTAGGACACATAATCATCATTTCAGCATATATATGTGTATATATACATATATCTTTATGAAAGCAAACTAATGAAATCTGGCATAAATTCAGTGTTGCTACTTTACCCCTGTCACCTCTCTTAAGCCTGTTCATTCCCTCATTTCACCTTCCTGCTGACTCCGGCAGTGTGGTGCGTTATCGTACCACTTCACAGAGGAATGAAATCAATCATTTACACTAGCTTACACTTGGGGCCAATCCAAGCTTACCATGACGTGTGTACTCACAGGAATATTCACTTCTGTGTGCTTTTTCTAGTTTTCATGTGTACAAATACACACACAATATGAAAACAACCCTTCAGTGCCAAAAACACGAAGTAACAGCTTCCATGGCTTTAATACTCATTCATCTTTATAGATATAATTTACCAGTAAATGGATATTAGCAGAACAAAACTAGATGAGTGGCTGCTTGCACTCTCCTTTTGAATTTAATAAAATATGGTAAATTTACTTTCTATGATCTAAATTGAGACTACTGTCCTTTCTGCAATTTATAAATTAGTTATTTATTAACTGATAAGGTCCTGCCCAAATATCTGAATGCAAGGTGAAAATCAGTTTTAGTACAGGTCTCTCACACTTCTGAGTTACATCAGACTCTGGTTCTCCCGTCACATCTAAGAGACCCTCCCTGGTCACATATGACCAGGGGCCAACACACCACTTTTCCCATTGCTCCACTTCTGCACTGTGCTTTAACGATGATCAGTGGAACAGGAGAGGCAGGGTCCCCCCTGGCCAATGTCTAGTTGGTCATCAAAGTATATGGAGATAAATAAACAGAAAAAGATAGCATCTTAATCAGCAACCCTGCAACTCGAAAATATACCAAATGGTAGTTTAATGTTGAAATGGCACAGCAGAAATAACTGTTTAGGGAGAATGACCACAGTTACAATGACCTAAATTAGGGATTGTTTTCCTCTAATATGTGACCCACTCTGATACCATGAAAAACTTTGTCTGGGCTGCTGGCACAACCCCCGTTTGGCCAACTGGGGAAGGCTGCTATACGTACACTACACACACGCTGAATCTGTTCTCCACTAGGTTGTAGTTTTCAGTCTAGTTTGTTGTGAACGCTTGGCTTAAAAATTGGACAAAACAACACTAAAGAATCAGAGGATGCAGAACATACATGAACGCGATTCTCGAAAACTTTGACACCAAAGCTCTTTCTCAAATGTTGCAGAAACACCTTCGTTAACCATCTAGCTTAAGATGCAGCTACAGGGTGAACTTACCCTGGCTTTGTGTCATTCACCACACAGTGATAAGTGAACGTCCCAAACATCTGAACTCCCAAAATTCCATAAAGAAGCAGAAAGAAAATCAGGAATATTGAAACACTCCATATTTGTTCTCCTGATCGCCTAGGATAGAAAAGTAGGTAAAGTGAATAAAACAGCAACAGTGTTACAAATCTTCCCCCTTAACGTAAACCATGGCAATGCTTACTTTAAAATATTTGTAATTCTGGTCCTTGGCAGTTCAAATCGGAAATAAATCCGGAATGCCCTGATCATAATTAATGGGCGTGGGATTCGCAACATGCCCCAAGGTGACATCTGATCAACTATATCAGCAATTTCAAATACCTGTAAATTAACAGATAGACAAACAGGGTTTGATTTCCCTTAGCATGGCTTGAGTCGTGATATACACACAGCACCTCACAGTGCACCCTTCACCCTGGATTTAGCCCTACATTATTTTCCACCCAAATTAATTTTGAGTATATTTCAAATCTATAAATAGAGTGACACAAATATTAATGAGAGTGCCATTAATCTTATTCATTTCCCATATGATCAGTCAAGGTATAGTCTTAATTAAGAAGCAAATACTAACTTTAAATACAGAATAAGTCTTCCTCACTAATGATGTTATTTGGTGGAAGCTTTTGGCTATCTAGAAAATATAGTTACTGAGAACATGTTAAAATATTACAAAACATAGAAAGTTATTCAATTTGCTAACAGAGGCAAAGTAATAGTTAGAAAATGTCTCACACAAAATAATTATTACATAGAAAAGGTCAAATTAATGCGTGAGATTTTTGGAGAGGTAAGTTTTATATAAATAAAGAAGGAGAAGGCCCACTTATCAATAAGTGCTATCATGAGCTGACATGGTGAACTGGAAATTATGTTAATTTTTAATGAAGAATGAATGAATAATCTCCAGAGATCAGCTATATGCTTGCTACCTACAATCCACAATAAGGTATATACATAAAATTTTGTTTTATGTATAAACATAAAAAATTTATATTTGAAAAAAATTATGTTTGAAAAAATATCATGTTTGAAAAATTAAAATGAATTAAATAACAAATGTTTCTAGCAGTAATTAAAATATGATTAGATTTTTCAGTGAATAAACATTTAAGGCAAATAGTGTATAAAATCATATGATTACATTTGATATGCATTTTTAATATCTGTATTTTAACTGTCAAATGCAAATGATGCCCACTTTCAAAAATATCCTCTTTTGATTTAAAAATATTTACCTGTAACACCAAAGAAAGCCAAAGGCAAAAGACCATGAATCCATCGAAAACACACCAGCGATCTTTCACATAGGAACTGTCCCCCTAAAAATAAATTTCACATGGTGTTACCAAGAAAACTAAATACCATTTATGCAAGCCTTCTATGAACAGACCAGTCAAAGGTCTACTAAATGCAATTTTTTTTTATCACAATATAATAATACTTTTCTGTGGCATTTTTAAGACAAATGATTTCTGAAATAGGAGACCACTGAGAACTTTAAATAAAAAAATTTTAAATTCATGCAAAGCATGTCTGTTTGTTTTCTCAGCCATACAAACTCTATCCCTTAAGGAACAGAGGCCACTGATTTTATACCAAGACACTTGCTGTATGCTGGCCAGAATACATTTAAATATTAATATACTTGGCTCTCACTCTCCACCACCTACTGCTTGTGAGAAAATTAACCATAAATTTACTTCAAGATAAGTTTAAAAAGAACTTGTTGTCAGTTGAAAAGAAAATACACATTAACTTTAACTTTTCAAAAACGTATTTGGTATAGGGTTTCACTATACAGCTCAGCCCCAGGTGATCCTCCCATTTTCAGCCTCCCCAGCATTGGAATTACAGGTGTGTGCCATCCTGCCTGTCTCGGTGGCTGGCTCAGCACGCCCTGGGGAAAAGGCCAGCGGGGCCTGTGGAGCCCTAAATCAAAACCCAGTCCCTTGCTTGCCTAAACAGATGTTTAGTCCACTGAGCTATCTTGCTGGCTCTTATAACTTTAAAGGTTTTATACATGTAAAAGAAAGATAAAGACATACTACCTCATTTTAAGCACAGAATTTGTATTAATGTAAGATGCAGGTTTTATTAAAATGAGAATTTTAGAAAATACTTTTCCATTGGAATGACAACATAGCAAATATCCTGAGGTTAGAACTGACAAATTTAAATAGGGACCCTTTATTTTTTATGTGACTATTTCAACAAATTACTAGTTCAATATCATCTGTGGTAGCTCAATGTTTAATTTGGTTATTAAGAGCATTACTATTCCTGGTTCAACTTACTAAGAAAATAAAGATGGAAAAATGCAAAAAATTAAAATAACAAAGTAATCAAATACTCAGTAAAAGTTGTCTCAGATAACTTCATATCTCAGAACCAGTTGCAAAGAAAATACATCTCCACTTCATGAATATGCTTCATGGAGGATATTTAATGAATGCCTGGAAAACAACACACACACACACACACACACACACTTGTATGCACACACCACCAGCAACAACAATGTTTTGTGAACAAACCCAGATACTATATACGGCAGATAATTTAACATTTAAGTTAATATTAATTTAACTAATATTAAATTTAATATTTAAACCCAGAAATTATACAAGGCAGATATATAATAAAACTATAAGCATCATGGGGAACTAGAAGGACAAGTTCTATGGGGAGTCTAGAGAAAATAGCACTAGTTCCCACATAAATGTCTAAGTCATTTCATCAGTGGCAGGACAGTCAGCCCAACCCGATAGCTCATGGGATTGAGAAAACTCTCGAAAGAGTTACTTTAAAAGCAAAGTCTGAGACTTGGGTTTAGGTGACAGGTGAACAATAAGCCTATGAAATTAACTGTCATGATCATGACAGAATTTATACCCAGGGAAGAGAAAAACTGCATTTTAGGATGCTGCAGGTTATGTCTGCATGCAAACACTTGCACTTACTAAACGTAAAGCACATAAATCAAGCATATTAGAGCTGTCCTTGAAACCTCACAGAGAACCTCTTATAAGCGTCATATTTCCATATATGTGCTATCACTTGAAAATATAAGTCAGCTATCATCCAAATAATTACAATGTAGCCATTATAAAAATAATTTTCTCAGAACCTGATTTTAATTAACATCAGCACAATGGGTTGCAAAGTACTGGGAGTAGTGGCTTACTGCAGTGCATTATGCCTCTGTCTATCGTCTGTGAAAGAATGCAGGATTCAGGAGCCGAAAACACACATCTGGTGACACATGTATCATATAGCTGTGTCTGTTAGGAAGAGCAAAAAGTATTTTCTTTCTTTTTTTTATTTGCATTTAGGACAGGGTTACAAGGTCTCAGTACACAGACTGGACTCATAGTGATCCTCCTGTTTTCAGCATCCCAAGTGGTGGGATTACAGGCGCGTACCACCACTCCCTGTCTCAATTGCTTTCTCAGCATGCCCCAGGCGTGGGGCCAGCAGGCCATGCCAGGGATCAAAGCCTGGCCCCTCTGACATATTAATCTGCTAAGCTACCTGGCCGGCCCTATGAATAAGTATTTTCAAGCTGCCTGATAATAAAAAATACACGTGTGTTTTACTTTAGGTGCAAAGCACAAAAAAAAAAATCACTTGACTGTACTTTAACCAATAAATATACTTATCACTGTTTAAAAGCAAATTAAAGCATCCCAAAAGTGAAAACTCAACTTAAATTTCAGTTAGACCCTTCCCTAAAAATACAAAATAATAATAATGATGAGGATAATACCAATAAAACAATGCTCGGTATGGAATGTGTTCTTCAATGGACTTTCCAGAGATTCACAGTATATTTACCTATCACCAATATGCCCACCACACACTAGATGGTGTGTACTGGTCAACCAGAACTTACCATTATTATGTTTACTTATTTGGTTGTTGCAGGGTCTCACTACACAGCTTGGACCCATGGTGATACTTCTGCTTTCAGAGTCCCCAGCGCTGGGGTTGTAGGTGTATGCCAGTGCACCCTGCCTCTGGCCAGGTCAGCCCACCCTCGGTGCTGGGGATTGAACCTCAGTCCCTGCACTTGCCTAAGCTTGCCTAAGCAGGCGTTTTAGTTCGCTGAGCTACCTTGCTGGCTCCAGCCAGACCTTTTGACCTTCCCAATGCCTTACTAATTTTTAATACCATTCTTCTGGTTTATGCTTCTAAAGGTTCTCCAGTATTCGTGAAAACCCTTGTGCAGCAGGGTTTAATGACCTGTGATACAAACGCCAGTAAAACTGTGCTGACATATCCTTCGTTTCTTAGCCTATGGACCTTTGTTCCTCAGGCTCCTCTTTCTTACTAAAAAATCCACTCTCATCTGGGTGAATATTTTCCTCCCAGTCCTAGGCTGACCACCGCCTGTGCTATCTCCTAAGTCACACTCCACGCAGCGCTGTACCACTTGCTCATGCTGCTACTAGCAGAACGGTCTTTGGTAATCCTTAACAAGGGCTTCCTGAGTGTATATGTTGGGGTCAACCTCATGCTGATTGATGTTTGGGTTTCTTAGTTAAATCTTCTCTGAGTTTACTCTTTCATGCAGCTTTTTAAGGAAGTCTATTTCCTATGGTAAGTGTTTGAGTTGGTTATGAACATTAGTGCTACGTGGGACATTAAAGAAGATGACTTAGGACTGTCACTCCAACACCTGTCACAGTGAGTGACATTCAGTGTACAGCACATGAATGATCAGATAAGTACAGCAGTCACATCTTGGACAGAAGGTTTCTGCGGATTGCGATGTGTGCTGCAAGAAGCCAGCTAGTGCCCTGACTGACTGCATCTGCCACCATTCGCTGCAATGTCTAATATAACTTCTAAAAGGAAAACCTTCCCTTTTCGCAAAGAGAGGAAGCTGGAATAGCTTTCAAATTAATATCATAGAGTTCAAACTGCAGATAAGTTTACAAATGATGGGCTGGGGAGATAGCTCAGTCTCAGCCCCTGCTTGACCAGTGCACGTTCCAGGGCCACATGCTCATGCTGGCCCTGGAAATGGGAGCAGTGGTGCACACCTGAAATACCAGAACTCGGGAGGCTGGGAGGTGGGAGACTATGAGTCTGAACTGCATAGTGAGACCCTGTATCAAATAAATACATAAAAACTTTAAAACATTACGAGATCACTTTTGGATATTTCCTGGATTGTATAGTTTAGATAAGCAGAGCTGAACACTCCATGCAAAACAAGCTCTAATAGGGCCATGGTTTATATAATTTGTATGTTACAATGACATTGTATATGGAACTCAATTGGTGGGAATCAAAACTAATATCCTACTGGTCAATGTTAATGATCATAAGATTAAATAGTTGAATATGTAGAATATAAACTTTGACATCTGGTACTCTGAAAAATAATCTTGGATTACATTTTGGGCTTGGCATACTTTGAAAATTTTACTTTCAAAGGCCTAACCATAACTGATTTAATGTTCCAATGGTTCAATATGTAGGTATGCCCAGATTATCTAAAATCTCACTGAATTAATGCCCTGGTTATGGCATTTCCAAAAATCTCTCTGCATTAATGCCCAGGTTACTTACAAAAAATAAATTTCCCTTTTACGCTATTTTCAAAATATACAACGGAACCAAACATATATTGTTATGCCTAGTGTTACTTAAGACACTTGAATTCCTCAAACATGAAAGAAAGCATTTTAATTTGTTTGTTGTATGAACATCAAATGAAGGATGGAGAGGACTCTGCAGTATTATTTAAGGACCTGTGAATCTATCAACAACCAAAGAAGGAAAAGAGAAATTCAATGAAATAAGGTCAAGATTGTACATTAGCATACTATTTCATTACTTTATTTATTTGTTTGTTTGTTTACTTATTTTTGCATTCCTAAGAATCGAACCTAGAGCACACACATCTTAGCCAAGGTGTCTTCCACTGAGCTGCATTCTTGGCCTTTATTTTATTTTTTTTTTGATTTTGAGAAAGGATCTCACTAAGTTGTGAAGGTCAACCTTAAATGTGTGACCCTTCTGTCTCTTCTCCCAAGTGGCTGGAATTATGGTTTTGAACCACTTCTCCCAGCTCAAATCCCAGTTTTGTTGGGTGCATACAAAATATCCACTACTTAGCTTAGCACAGTCAAGTAATTGAGTCATGAGTGCTTTACGTGCTTTTCATCATGTAGCAGTAGGCTGTTTCATTGTTATAAAAGCATTACAGATATTTGGCAAAATTGGTTGGATTTAACCTAAAGCATTATTAGTCTTCCCATTTTAATTAATGGGTATAGGTGCCTAGCTTCTGAAATGTGCTATTCAACATGATTTCAAGAACATATTGGATGTAGAAAATGAGATCTGCCCCTGTACAGGCAAGATTCTCTCTGGGGACTTGGGCTCTCCTTGGCTCTGTCTTTCCTTTTTCTTAGGATAAATGATGAACTCATTGTAAGGTTCAATAAGTGGCTGTTGAAAACTAAAGGGAAGCATGGAAACTGCACTTGGCTTTACGAATATATAATTCTTGCACTAAAATATAGCTATGGTATAAATACCTTCACATTTTTAAAAAGAAATATTTTATATTTATACGTATTTGGTAAAGTCTTAGTTCCATAAAATAATGGGAAATACTAGAAAATTATAGCTTTACCACTTTGGTTTTGAAACATAAAATTTCTGGGGTTGATTCATTAGACATAATTTTATACATTAGGAACTGTTAGATAACATTAAGTGTAATATGATATTGTCAAGACATGGCAGGAATTATGTTGAAGACCTGTGGATAGGCAGCCATATGGAGTTTTTCTTTGGTGAATGAGTTATTATGAGATTGGATGTGGTGGTCCATGCTTGTAATTGCTGAGAGGTGAAGGCAAAAAGACCACTCTGGGCAACCATATGACTTGTCTCAAAATAAAATTTCAAAACAAGAAATAAAACCAATTTAAAAAATATACGCTATGCATGGAAATAACAAACAATTAAGGTCAAGCCTGCCCAGAATCACTGGTAGATGTGTACATCAACACACATGCAGGGGCTGGGGAGATAGCTCAGTAGAATAAGCACTTGCCTGGCAAGCACAAGGGCCTGGGTTCAATTCCCCATTCTGCCAACAAAACAAAACACATGCAGTATTCCACAAGAAGACAAGGTAAACAGCTGTTCTTCACTCAATAACTGAGTGGGACTATTCCTTAGAAATACTTCAAGTACAGATCAATGCATATTAGGATTTTAATATTTGTACTTTTCCATTCCAAACAATGTGAAATATATTAAGAAAAGAGTTACCTGAGGATTAAAATATGAAACACAAATACTCCTAAGATCCTACACATGTACAAGCAGACATGAGCTTCATTCTTACAAGTGAACACACACAAGTATTTGTAAATGACTCTAGGTGACTGGTCTACAAAATTGAGTGAGAGGCAGAACTGTTGGCCAATGAATTAAAATAGAAAAAGCATAAAAAGTATAGGTTTTAGAAGATAGATACTTACAATTTTTTAAATGATTATGGATTTCAGTGATGAGGTCATATGAAGCAACCCTTGACCATGTAAATAAGAGAGGGCCCTTCAACAGCTTTCTGTGGATAGATGTTTTTCTGGGTTTTGATTTGGCTTGATTTTGTTGACTTGTTTTTTTTTGTTTTTTTGTTTTTTTCTTTTTTTTGGTTTGGTTTGGTTTTTTTGAGACAGACTTTTCTTTTGCAGTACAGGCTGACCTTGAACTCACGACAATCCCCCTGCCCCAGCCTTCCAAGTGCTGGGTTTATAGGCATATGCCCCCACTCTTGGACCAACAGATGACTTTTTTATGAGATGACTTAAATATTTATATTAATCCATATTACACTTGTAATGATAAAAGCAAAAAAATAAACCAACTTACATATAAAACCACAAATCAACAAAATTTAAGTTAACAATATAAATAGAATGAGATAGGCAGTATTTTGTTAAAATTGTTTGATTAAAAGTATAAGTTTTAAATACAAGACTGCAATGCCAAACCCAAGCCAATCTTTGGTCTGTGTCTGTTATGAAATTCCTGTATGAAGACGATTGCAGTGCAAACAATAAAGTTAGGGACCTGGAGAGAACTGGGATGTAACTTAGATTACATCATGCAAATGACAGCTGTGTTTGCCTTCACTGTCACAGTCTGATGGCCAGCTCACGACAGCACCCATTCAGGGAGATGGTGCACTCGGATCTTGGTTAAAGATCTCATCTTTAACCAGACCTAACTGAAGCTTCTCCTACTGTTAAATGCTGAATACCAGTTGTAATGATGCATCGGACACTGCTGTTTCAAGGTAATGTTAACAAGGTAATATTATTAAAGTCTTCACTCCGTTCATACTTAGTACTTAATCCCTCCCTCCAGTCCCCCCGGTTTCCAGGTTCTATTCCTCAGTCCTACCACATGTCCTTTCTTTCGTGCTTCCAATTATTTATACTTTCTGTCTCCCATATAAGAGAAACCTGCATATTTAACCTTCTATGTCAGATTCATTTCACTTAGCATTCTGTGAAATAAAGTTCACCTGTTTTCCTATAAATGAAGCAACTATATTCTTTTTAATGGAAAAAAAATTACTCCATTGTGTATGTATATAATTTTTCTCCATTGATCTGTTGTTGAACATATAGGTCACCTTTAAAATTTAGCCATTCTTAATTGTGCTGCTATAAGCATGGATATGTGATGTATCTCTGTAATATGACATTCTTAATTCTTTTGAAAAATATTCAAAAGAGGTATAGTGGAGTGAAGGAGAATTTCTATTTTTATTGATTTTTTAGAATTCTGCCTATTAATTTCCACAAGAGCATACTAGCTTAAATTTCCACCAATACTGACCCAATTCCAGAATGAAAAACAAAAATCCTATGTATGTGATTTGAATTTTTAATTCTTACAAACTCAAAATAATAAAAAATATTTTTGGCTTCTCATAAATCGCTAATAACCTTTTGATGGAGATTTAAAAAATACTGGAAGTGTCAATTTGTAACTCAGTTTCCCCCAAATTTTCTGATGAAGGAGCCGCAGATGAATGCGATTGATGATCTATAGTGTGCCTCAGGAGAGTCACATGGAGAGAAAACCTTTTCTCAGGCTTTCACAGAGAGGAAATTAGTCAAGCAATGGCATGACTCATCCACATGGCTGACACAGAAAAATCTACAAAGGATCTATAGGGTTACAGGATAAATCCTGAGGGGACTTGACTGGCCTTATCAGATACAAAAGTTACATTTCTTGTTATGTAGGTCTTGTTTTTTCTTGGTCTTAACCAACCAGCAGAAAAGTATAAAAAGAAGGTATATAAAGTAAAGCTATATTAATATGCTGAGCTGTAAAAGGCTCAAGTCAACAACTTCTGTGGATAACCCACTGCTATTGTGGACTGCTGGACTGTGTTGGAGTGTTTTGCTGAGTTCAAGCACCTATAATAATTGAATGCCGATAGAATACCCATCTCTGACAGGACTAAACAAAAAAAGGGGATACAAAGGAAGGACCATTTTGTATTTATGTATACAGAATAGTTAGGATAGATATGCAGATGCTTTTGCTTAATTCTATGAGAAGAAAGATTGGTAGTAATAGTGTTTGGACAGGATATTCTGTCTGCTTCTTGTAGTATGGATGACTGCTGGGGAGATAACAGTGTAAAAACTGTTCATTGTTGAAACTGTCCTATTGATCAGCTTTGAAACTGTCTCACTGATATTTGTCTCTCAATGAAATAAAATTTTAAAAATGAAGAAAGAAAGAAAATAAATAATTTTTAAAACAATTTGGCCATAAATCATAAGGCTTTATTTTCTTCAGGGCTGGAGACTGAACTCATGACCTTCCCACAGAGCTGCAGCCTCAGCCCTTTCAATCTTTTATTTTGCAACAGGGTCTTACCAAGCAGCTAAGTTGCCCGAGCTGGCCTGAATCTGGTATCATCTTACCTCAGCATCTCAGAATGCTGTGATTACAGATGTGTATCACCACAGCTTAGTAGTTCACCTTCCCCAATTATTGATTCAACTTCTAATGTATAAGTCATTAAAGCATCATTCAGTTCTTTCTCTATTTTCTTGGAATGAATACATAATTTATGTAGCACACCTATCTGTATATTTTTTTTTATTGTTAGAACATGACAGAGTTGTTCCTAGTGTTACTTTTGTGATGGAAACCTCTATCTTTCTCCATTAAATCACTAAGAATTTAAAGTTTTCAATCAGTCTCAGTCTTTTTTTTTTTTTTTTTTTTTTTTTTTTTTTTTTTTTTTTTTTTTTTTTTTTTTTTTTTTTTTTTTTTTTTTTTTTTTTTTTTTTTTTTTTTTTTTTTTTTTTAGCAGTACCAGGGATCCAACTCAGGACCTTGCACTTGCCAGGCAGGCACTTATGCTGCTGAGCTATATCCCTGGTCCCTAAAGTTTTAATCTAGGCAAATGTCATATATTTATTTCATTCAAGCTAGACTATTAAAAAAAAGCACACGTCAGTTTCAAGCACTCTACGCAGAATACTCAGCTCTTTCAGTGCAAGGCAGAGGTAGCCAGAGCCTGAATGACCAAATTCCACAAGCGACATGGTCATCTATGGCCCCCTAGTTGGCCATAGAATACAAAACAGGGCCATGCAATGTACAAGGGATTCAGTAACAAAATGCTCAAATGATTCTTTATCATTCTCCGAAGACCAATTTTCCTCTAAGGTGTCCTCTTGAGAAGGGGATGGGTGCAATGCTTGAACTTAGTGCTTAGCAAAAATGAGCTTGCAACATTGTGGAAGACCTGGAGAATGCTGGGATCACCCTGAAACCCTTTCGTTGAACCAAGTAAACACCCTAACATAGAAAGTACCAGTAATTACAAGTGGAGTGCTGAGTGGAAATCTGGACAAAGGATATAAAAGCTATGAAAGTATCAAAGCTAGAAATAGAAAAGCACAAAAATAATATCTCAATAGTTGACAATATTAAAAACACAGACAAGAAAGTATTCAGGAAATTTAAAAAGAATGGAAAGACCAATTTGTAAAAGGATTAAACTAGCAAAAGAGATGGCCTAGCAAGTAAGGAAGTGAAAACAGCAAAGGCAAAATTCAATGGAATTGGAATTAAAGAAAATGATGGAAATGGAAGACTGAGGTAGGTGTGGTGCGATTGGAGCATGAAGAATCCTGAGGGGCAGTGTAGGACAGAATGAAATAAATGTCACGTGATGTGCTCAGCAAACTTTGGTCCTGGCACTCAGCAGCAAAAATGAATCCTCAGAGAAATACAGATTTAGTGAGAGAGAGAGAGAGAGAGAGAGAGAGAGAGAGAGAGAGAGAGAGAGAGAATACTTGGTAGAGAAAAAATCAAATCAAGTAGAAGAGACAAGACATTTTCTAAGCAGTAGTATATTGTCCCACAGAGTAGTAAACAGCATGTCTAAGGATTTTAAGAAATAGGACTTTGAGGGGAACAAAACTCTAGAAATAGATTAGCCATGTAAATCAAAACAGGAAAGAAGTTAACATAAGGTAAAAATTAGTGAGTTGGAAAAGTAAATGTCTTCCTTTTAAAAAGTTATTTATAGAATAAATAAATCAACTGGTTAATATAAACAAAACAGAACAAAACAAACAGTAATAGCAAACTAAAATTAAAAAGTTCAGATTAAAGTAACAAAAATACATAGTGAAGATAAAATGCTACTTAAACAGGAAATTAAAGTTGTTTTAAGTAATCCTAGGTTAATAATTTAGACAGACCAAACTGGATAATTTTCTAAGATAATACATTCTGCCAAACAGACCTCAATAGATCAAAGAAATCTAAGTAGACCAAAGTTCGCCGAAACACTGGACATACTACAAAGTGAAGCAAGCAGAAGGCTGCAGAAGATATTTATCCCAAAATTGAAAGTCTAAAAACCTCCTGAGTACTGGGGATTTTAGGTTACAGAAGTGCATGCTTTCACACACACACACACACACACACACACACACACACACACACACACACACACACACACCTGAAACTTAAATCAAAATCTGAAAACCTGAGAAAGATTCTATAAAATCTAGACCCATAACTCGCACCATGCACTAAACAAAAAATAAAATTGGTTCAAAGATAGAAATATTAAGGGCCGGCGGTACAGCTCAGCGGACTAAGTGCTTGCTTAGGTAAGCACAGGGACCAGGGTTCGATCCCTGGTTTTGCATGCTGTGCCAGCCCCGTCTACAGGTGTTCTGAGCCTTTGATGGAGTCCAGGCGTGCTGGTGCGCACCTGTAATCCCAGCACTAGGGAGGCAGAAAGCAGGAGGATCGCTATGAATGTGGGCTGCATAGTGAGACCCTTTCCAAAAAAAAAAAAAAAAAAAAAAAAAAAAAAAAAAAAAAAAAAAAAAAAAAAAAAAAAAAAAAAAAAAAAAAAAAAAAAAAAAAAAAACTAACAAAGATAGAAATATTAAAAGAGAACACTAACTCTACTGGAAGAAACGATAGGTAGAACTCTTAAAGACAGGTGTGGGCATAAACTTCATGAACATGGGATTCAAGTTACCTGGAAAATATGAAACAGGATGAACGACTTGGGTCTTATCCTATTAAAAAGCTTTTGCACAGTGAAAGAAATTAACGATGACGTGAAGAGACAACACATAAAGCAGGAAAGTGTTTGCCAGCAGTTCGTCAGACAGTGTACCAATGAGTTTAGTTATTCTATAAAAAGATTCAACAGAACATAAAATAATAACATAATAAGAAGTCAAATAGGGGCTGGCAAGATAGCTCAGCGGTCTAAAGTGCCTGCTTGGGCAAGCTCTCAGGGACCGTGGTTCGATCCCCAGCACCACATGCCATGCCAGCCCCTCCCCCAGGGCGGGCTGAGCTGACCCCCCCCCCGCAAAAAAAAAAAAAAAAAAAAAAAAAAAAAAAAAAAGAAGTCAAATAGCGCAAGAAACTGTATGAAAATAAAAAAATGTGTGAGAATGAAAACGTGTGACCTTCTAGTGGGGTTTTCTCCTCGATGTAAGAATAATTCAATATCAGGAAATTAATTACAAAAGAAGAAAAATAATCATTGGAAAAAAATAAAAAGCTGTTCAAGATACACCTCTCAAAGCTTGGAATTGTTTAATCTTCAATATGAGAAAGATGTACACTTCCAGCTCAAATTCTTAAAACTGCTCAATGAGAAAATCCTAGAGTTGTTTTGGGTAAGCCAGCAACAAAACAAACACAATCATGCCCCTACCATTACTTATAGTTTTTCAGCAATATTCACTAATTAAATATAAGAAAAAATTAAATACAAGAAAAAATTAGGGATGTGATAATTGGAAAGCAAAAGATAAGTTGGTCTCTGCATTTGATATGTGATATGAAATATCAAAAGAATTAATGGAATACTATAGTTAATGCAAGATTTTAATACATCTAGTTTAATATAATATTAATTTGGATGAATCAAAGCCTTTAAGAGAACCATAATTTGGAATATATAATGGATGATAAAAACCTCATTTAGACAACAGAAAGATAACACATCAAAACATAAGTATAACAAAAGTGAGGAAAATCTGTAGGAGGAAAACTATAAAACAGTTGTACAAAATGCAAAACTAGATTTAGCAGAACAGAAAGTCTGCCCATAATTTTGACGTGAATAATTCTACATGACACAAGTAACTATGAGCAACCCCAAGGCAATGGCAAACTAAAAGAGAAATTGAAATGTATGTCACAGAGACTAATATTCCCAGTCCTCACAAATGTTCAACATGGGAATTTAAAAAATCACTTAAAATGGCTCCTAAAAGCCGGGCGTGGTGGTGCATGCCTGTAATCCCAGCACTCGGGAGGCTGAGGCAGGAGGATTGTTGTGAGTTCGAGACCAGCCTGAGCTACAAAGTGAGCTTAAGGCCAGCCTGAACTGCATAGTGAGACTCTGTCTCAAGAAGACAAAAAAAAAAAAAAAAAAAAAAAAAAAAAAAAAAAAAAAAAAAAAAAAAAAAAAAAATGGCTCCTAAATACAGTAATGCCCTCAAATGCAAATTAAAATTACATGGATTTATTATTTCCCACGCATGAAGTTAGCAAATATCTGGACATTTTTGTGGTGAACATGTAGGGAACCTGCATGTGATGCTGGTCAGGACAGGTCAGGGAATGTGGAGCCTAAACAAAATTTAAATGACACCATCAAGAAGCCCTCAGTTATTCTAGAATGCAGCTTATTAAAGGAGATATATGACTTGTTTCTCCCAATGGATCAATGACATGGAAAATATTTTGCAGAATAAGTGGGCCTGAGACTTAATAGAGTTAAACAGATTTTTAAGTGATATTTGTGATGGCTTGGATAAAACAAACAGGAGTGAGTATTAGGCTATGCCAAAGAGCTTTTGTTAACTGTTCTATATATAGCAGTCTTTATATTAATACGAAGAGAGCCGGGCGTGGTGGCGCAGGCCTGTAATCCCAGCACTTGGGAGGCTGAGGCAGGAGGATTGTTGTGAGTTCGAGACCAGCCTGAGCTACAAAGTGAGTTTAAGGCCAGCCTGAACTGCATAGTGAGACCCTGTCTCAAAAAAGACAAAAAAAAAAAAAAAAAAACAAAGAGAATTTTACTAGTCTGCAATGCATAAAGAGCAGTTTCTCAAACGACTTGATTTCTCAGAGTTGCTCCGAAGATCTGGCTGCTATGGTTTGTGTCTCGTTGTCTCATGCAGTCACTGGGGCAGCTCTGGAGTTGGTGGTTAATTCGTGATCCAATGCGGGGCTTGTGGGTGTGAGCGCACCCATCCCAGGGTGGGTAATATGTGTACAATAGCAATGGGGGAGAGGGGCCTGCTAGCTGCGGCAGCTGTGCTCCTCTCTTTGTTCTTTTCTGCTTTCCACTGCCATCGACTGCTGCCCTCTGCCACGTGCCACCCTGCCTTAGTGCCAACCGAGAATGGACTAAAACCTCCAGGAACTGTGAGCTAAATAAGCCTTTCCTTCCTGAGTTTTGGCTGTCACGAATTTTGTTCCAGCAAGGAGAGGAAAGTAACCATGGCACGGATCAAATGTTGGTCATTGCTTGTGTTGGGATTCAGCAGCCCCACAGCCCCCTTCTATTTAAATTTTAAAGCTCTATGGAAAAATAAAATGAGTAAGGTTTTGTGATTAAAAACTTAAAAAGGAACACAGAACTAACACATTGTCTGCGATCTCTCTCTCTCTCTCTCTTTCCCTTTTTAGTACAGGGTCTACAGGGTTTACAAGGTCTCACTATGTGGATCAGACTCAGTGATCCACCTGTGTTCAGCCTCCCAAGAGCTGGGATTACAGGCGTGCGCCACCACACCCAGTCTCAGTAGCCATCTCAGCATGCTCCATGGGCCAGACTGGCACAGTATGCTAGGACTGGCACAGTATGCTAGGACTGGCACAGTATGCTAGCACTGGCACAGTATGCTAGCACTGGCACAGTATGCTAGGGATTCAACCCTGGCCTCTGTGCTCTGCCTAAACAGGTGCTTTAGTCCACTATCTGGCCAGCCCCTGTGATCTCTCTTTCTTAAGGACAGTACCCAATCCACTGTGGATAAAGGGAATCAAGAAAAGTGACTGTGAGCTATGTATTATCTTATTAAATTCTCAAAATCCTTATATAGAATTAAACACTTTCCTTTTGAAATTTTCTGACTAGCGAAACAACAGGAAATAAACATCAGGCTTTGGGTTGAACCAGTCATTTGTCAAACTGCATCCCCCCAGCTGCTGCGCCATTGTACTATGGTCACTTCAAATGGTGCGGCCTTCTAGGACAGCGTCATGTATGTAATTTTAACTTCAGTAAAGGTTAGTGACACCAAAGGAAGATATATCCTGTGACACAAACTTTCTCTCTTCCCTATTATGTAAAATTTTTGGCTTATTTTTGATTGCCACTGGCGTCAGGTGTAGGCTACACATTCTTTGCATTATAGTCTCCAGATTACTTTTGGTTTCATGTAATGTTTTCTTTATCCTTTTATATTTTCAGAATGCCTCAGTTGATATCTCCTTGAGTATCATCACACTATAACTGTATCATGAAACAATTATTCTGTGTTCCATGATTCAACAAACGTTCATGTGTAACTACCGGCACGTCATGTGCCTGGTCATGGGTCCTGCCATAGGTGACATGGTAAACCTTCCTCTGCACTCCTGGAAACCCACACGCACACCACCTATTTCTTTTCCAGATGTTCCAAGACTTCACAGAGGTGGTTCAGTTGAATGACGTCAATTTGATGGGCTTAGGAACCACCTAGGAAATTACAGCACATGTCTGGGTGTCTCTGTGTGAGTCACAGAACCATGAACTTGGGGACCAACTTCTGAATATATGTTTTCTTCACTGTGCTCTTCCATGTGGTGCCTCGGCTCCAGCCCACCATGCATTGATTACTCTGAAACTTTAAGACAAAGTAAACCTTTCCTTTAAGTTGTGGTTACCAGTTATTGTGTTTCAGTAAGACAAAAGCTGATTAAAACAGCCATTAATCCTTTGTACATTCTTATATAACTTATTTCTGTTGATGGGAGTTTTGCAAGATTTCAGTATGAGTAAAGTAAAATGATGGTTTATTTTATAGAAATTAATATGAAAATATTAAACTGATTAAGATGCTCAAAAATGTCCTTTGGTTATTAACTGAAGTGACATGGGAACACTCACCTTGACAATACCCCGGATGTGCATTTTTGCTATCATCTCTGCCGTGTAGAGAAACATCAATAACGTGTCCAATGTGAAGGTCACATACTGAAGCGGAGGGTAGTGCTCGAAGGTCATTGGTGTGTTCATGCACACAGAGATGACACTGATGATGGCGCAGATACGCAGCAAAGAGTGGACCCACTGCAAGGATGATCCAAAGTGACTGTGGGGTACTCCAAACTGAAACCTTAGCTTTACCAACCACACTATTCAGATGCCAGTATTAAGACTAAATTATTACACAGCACAGAGGCAAGGGTGAAGGAAGCAAGCATCTTCCAAGTGTGTAGGATGTACTAAACATTTTCACCCACTTTCGTAGTATTTGGTTCTAGTACTTGAAAAGCATCTGATTTTCCATATGACACACTGAACGGTAGGACACATGCCTGGACTCACACATTCATCAGAGCCAAAAGCTAGATGTACCGCTGGTCAGCTACTCCATAGCCTCTGGTGACTCCCATGACACTGGGGCCCATGATATGCAAAATTCAAGTTCCATTAAATTATATGTCAGCAATTTACTCATACAAAAGTTGGTGTTACTCTTTTGCTTTTGAGTAACTCTTTTGCTGTTTTGTACTATAAGCATCTAGAAATTGGGGCCACATTGCACTTATTTTAACATCCCTAGTATTGAGTGAGCTACCAAAGATTATAAACAGTCTTAAAATGAATTGATATGTGGAACTTCTCATTGTTTCTAATTGTATCTCATAAAATCTTCTTGCATGAAAATTATTTTTAAAAATCAGGTGTCAACCTACATTTTAAAAGGATAATAAGTAAATTTTGCCTGTATTTTAGAGAAATTGTTTTTAATTCAGAATGTTTTTTAAAATTATAAAAAAATAAGTTTTAAGCCAAATATGATATGTGCTACCTAAAAGTTTTTCTTAATGCCAAAATAAGAATTAAAATAATGAACATGTTGACATGTACATATGTATAGAGCATATGAACACTCCTATATTTTATTGTGAAAAATAATATTCAAGGTGAAAGATAATTCCATTTATATGCTAAATCCATAAATTAATACAACTAGGGAATTTATCAGTTTAGACATAAATTTAATCCTATTTATTGAATAGCTCCAATATGCAGGTGGTCATATTAATTCATTGTCTTTACACTTAACCTGAAAAGAAAGCATTCCGTCTAATAAATGGATTCTGCAGGTAGGTAAGCAAACACTAGCAAATCCTTAAGACAAACAGTAAAACATATTGCCAGAATTTTAAGGAGATTCAGACAGTTTTAGGCTAATGACTCAAGTTTAATATTTGCCTGGCAGTTATATTTGCATAAAGGCATAATACCAATAGTTCCATATCATATAAAATATATGGGATTCAGTGTAGTTGGAAGGTTGATGTGTTGTTCATTCAATTTAGAAGCACTTTCATAAATATCAGTGTTTACATTTCACCCCACCTGGACCTCCAACATGAAGGATCCAATAGCCAAAAGAACTTCAAAACATGGGTTCTTCCTCACAAAATCTGTGTGAGTTTAAATAAAGAATCATAAGTAGTATTTTTTTATGGTACTGGGGATTAAACTCAGGACATTGTGCTTGCCAGACAAGTGCTTCTTCTACTGGGCTATCTCCCTGGCCCCTTATAAGATACTGGTATTAATGATGTCCATTAATGCCTCTAAAGCTACATCTGTGACCTTAATTTCTTTGGCAGGTCTCAGAAATTTTTCTTATGTCCTGAGTCTTCGCTGATCTTGAAAGGCTAGCATGTGTTGGTAAATAGGTCTTGCTCTATCTAGGTCTTAACCATCCAGCAGAAAAATATAAAAATGAGGTATACACTGTGGGGCCATAATAATAAGTTGAGCTGCTGTGGATGGCTATGGTCAACAACTTCTTCAGATAACTCACTATTGTTGTGGAATGCTGGACTGTGTTGGATTGTGTCATTGAGTTCAGGCATCTAAATTGGTTGAATGACAATGGAGTGCCCATCTTTGACAGGTGTAGACAAAGGAAGGGTATAGAAAGGAAGAATCATGATGTGTATGTACAGACAGTACAGTTGGAATAGTTAACGCCGTGCTTCTACATAATTCTATGAGAGCCAAGATTTGCGCTAATGGTGGTTGGACAGGATATTATGTCGGCTTCTAGTACTATGGACAACCACTAGGAAAATAACAAGGTAGAAAGTGTTGATTATTGAATCTTTGATGTAATTCAGGTATAAAAAATAAGATACACAAACAGCTACACTCTCTTAATTTACAGATAAGAGACATATGGTATATTAATGTCTGTAAGTATAATATCATGTATGCACCTTCTATGATATCAAACCATTATGAAAACAGTTTGCAATGTATTAATTTATCAAATCCATCTTGTCAAGGTATCTTAAAACTGTCTCATTGATATTTGTACTTCAATAAAATAAAAATTAAAAAAAAGAAAGAAATTTCTCTATGGGACAGACACCAAGGAAAATACAATTTCTTTTCTCTTCCACTCCATTCTCAGAACATGAATGGATGACCTATCAAGTGTAATGGAAACCTACAGTGAATATTAAACTTAAAAATGTATTCCTGTGAAGAATATGCCACCTCTAATATGCTTCAAAAAACTGTCGAATGTCTTGAACACACTTATCCCAGCACTGTCTGCACTTCCTGACACACTACCAAAGGTTCTCTTTCTTGACTGCCGTTAGCTGTGCAGTGCTGGCTGTTTTTATGTCCTGAATGGATGCAAAATGTTTACCTGCCATGGGCATTTTGGCTTTGGGGTGAGTGAGACATCTCAGCCAAGACCTGGCCAATACAGTGAATGAGCGCATGGTAGAAAGTTTTACAGCCCAGCCTTCCTGTTGGATGCCACTGAGCAGCAGTAGTCACCACATGATCTTTGTTTAGCACAGCTCAGAAAGATGGTTCCAAAAGAGGACTTCCAGAGCTGCTGCAGAAGGTAACAAGAACAGTGGCATAAGTGTGTTCAAATGGAGGGGGAGCTTTTGTTTTTTTTTTTTTTTGGGGGGGGGTGAATTAATGGCAATGTGTCTTCTATTGTAATGATTTTTTAATGATTTTTAAAAAATCAACATTAACCATAGTTTTTGATCACACTTCTCAGGTATATGAAAATCAATGTGTGGACAGAAAAGAGGCTCATTCTGAGTGGCAGTGCCTTGAGAATGATATAACCATTAGGTTGCCCTGAGGGAGGAGGATTTGACTGCTCAGCAGAGTCAGGACAGGGCCCTGTGAACCTGGGCAAGAGCAAAGGGCACCATTGGGCTGTAGGCCAGTCAGACAACCTGTGGAGGGCAGGCAGGAAGCGCTGCTGAGACTCCTGTGCACAGTGTGTGGCTGCAGACCAGTGTGACTGCCACCATCCCAGAGCCTGCACACTGGATGCGACATGCTGTCACCTTCAGTGGGGGCCCCAGGGACGTTTCCATGACTGTAAAGCAGGAAGGGAATGGAGCAAAAATGGTGGTACAGAAAGAAACGTGAGTGGCTTCCTCCAGGAAGTAATCTGGAGGGCAGACCAGAGAAGGAAAGACTGGGAGAGACGGAAGGGAGCCCGCAGAGCTTCTTCCCCTGACCGAGGAGGGCGGCTGCTCCGAGAGAGGCGGCAGCTTGGTCTGTGTCCTGAGTGAGTTAGGAAGTTGCTTCTCCTCTGCACTGGAGAGCTGAGCTATGAGACAGAGGCTTCCGCTTTCTTGCTTAGTACTGATTGCTGTCCTGCCTCCCAAGCACTGCTAGTTAGCATGGAAGTTCTTCCTCTGGGATTCTCATGACGTAGCTGGGCAGAGCCACTGTCCACCACCTCCTTAGCCTTTAAAGCAACTCAGATCTTACAATTAAAAAGAAGCCCTTTGGTTCCAAATCTGTACTCAATGTCTCAAAGACTCATGTGCATTGAACATAGTAAGGCAAACACTTTGGTTAGGAATAGCTTGCTCAGCCAGATGCAGTGGTACAATCCTGTAATGCCAGTGCTCCAAGAGGCTGAGGCAAGGACTGCAAGTTTGAGCCTGGCATGAGCAATTTAGGGACTTAGTGAGACTGTGTCTCAAAATAAAGAGCAAATAGCTCAGTGAGAATGTCCTGGGTTCAATCCCCACTGCTGAGAAACATAAAGGATAGTTTGCTCATCTCAGATCATTTTAGGAAGTGGAATTCGCTCTACATTTTGGCTCTAAGGACAGCGATTCCAGTGTGGGGTGGAGGGATCCTGACCACCTGTGCCTTCCTCTGGAAGCGCACAGCAGCACCTTGTCCTCTCCTTTGAACAGTTCACAAGTTCCAGACACTGAGATTCATTCATGTTTCACCGTAGCTTGAACAGACAGTTCAAAGCCAAAGGTATGTTAGGTTTGAATTTATGAATCAAATTTTCCTTCTATCAGCATGTGCTTCCCAGGCTTCAAGAAGAAACTTACTGGCTTGTTAATCCAGAGTATGTCAGCATTGTCTGACAGTGATTCATCGGGACCAAAGTCAGTTACAGGCTGGGCTTCCACCCTGGAACTCTGCTTCCTTTTCAGCATGCTGAAGTCAGCCTTAGGGTGCAGGTACAGGACCACAGTCTGGGGAAAGGAAGAGAGTTGTTAGGCATTGCCTCATTCATCTTGGGCTTCCTCAAAAACATCAATCCCCTCACATATATCAATGCATTCATTGATTGTACATATGTTTTATTCTAGTGTATATAGCAAATCTATATGAAAATTGTAAAGAAGTGAGACAAAATTAATATTAATGGAAGTTCATTTCTTTATTCTCCCAATCTAATAGTTTGTCTTATGTACTTCATAAGCAGTTTGGAAAGGAATGGCTTAGAATGGATGGGGTACAACAGCTTGCCTCATAGAATACTCATTATTGGGGCATCTTTTGAGAAAGATGTCCATACGCCTAAAGTTGCACCTACTTTAAGGCAATGCATGCTACACAGTTGCTGGGCAATCTGGGTGAACCACCCAGAGCTTCTTCCAGGGGTCCACCTGTGCTAGCTTACAGGACACCTGTGGCCATCTCCTGTTTGCAACAATAGCCCCTGTCTACCTCCCAATTCTGTGCTTCCTACAGACAGGATGGAGAACAGAAAGAAACAGAATAGAATCTCCTGTAACTGGAGAATTTTAAAATTTTAATTTTATGTTAAAAATACAATGATTGTCTCAATTCTTTCAGTTACTCTGAAGCGAATTCTTCAACAGTTTGCACTGGAGAGGGAGGTGAGATGTTGGCTTGCTGCGAGATTTTCCACAATTCTGGGTCCTTTGTGCCCTGCTCTTTGTAGCCACCACTACCGCCTCCCATGGATCAGCAGCCATGGGAAGTGGGAGACTTCTAAACACCCGCCCCTTGGGACACAACTGGCAAACATATGGAATATAATGTAAGTTACACATTGTCAAGGCAGAGTCCACAAAGTGACCCCCCATTTGGTTAATGCCTGGGCTGCATCTCAGAGAAAGGAGAACAGCTAGTGTCTTTCAATATATAATTTAGTTTTGGGTCCTCAGTAGTGGTGTATTATTTAATCTTTGCCATAGCTCTCAGAAAAATTGTCTTGTTTTTTAATGCACTCATGAGAAATTCCAGTCTCAACAACCACTTGGGCAACCACTTGGACAAGACCACATAAGAAAATTGACATTTAAAACAAGGTCTAGCTGGTTACAAAGTATAATGCATGCGGCGGTTGCAGAGCGGAGATGACTGTTAGGAGCTGAGGAGAGCTCTCCCAGCAGGCAATGTGCAGCTGCGCAAATGACAAGTCAGGAAAGGAGTCATCGAAGCAGCAGCGTTCACCAGCTCTCCTGTTCGGTGGCCCACGGAGCTGCAGGAAGAAGCCCGGGCAGACAATGGGTGCCACTCCATCCTTCTCAGGCCACAAGGAGAACAAAAATGTGTCTGCAGTGCGAGTGAAAATGCACACTTGCAATTTCCCCTGGGGAAAAGAAGAAAGCACAGGACAATGAAACTGGGACTCTGATTCAACTGTGAATCAGCTTCTCAGGAAAGGGTGTCTCCTGTCGCCATGCGCTGCCCATCCTCTGAGCAGCACCTTTGCCTAACTCTCCTATTCTCCACGGAAGTCAGCCTAATTGGTTCTCAGACACGCTGGGTATTTCCAGGCTCTTACTGCCTGGAATGCTGAGTTTGGATATGGTAAGGAGCTGCAGTAGGTTTCACTAATTAATTTTATTTTACATAATTGGAGTTAGGGACTCTTGACATCCTATGTAAATGTATGCAAAATATTCAAATTACGCTTGCCTTCTGATTTACTTTGGAGGGGGAAACATCTGGTGGCCTTAATTTGAGATGCCACGAAAATGACAGCCTTCTACATATCCAAAGACTAAATGAAAAAATTTAGAAATTCTTCAAGATGACAGAACAGAAACTAGGAAAAAACAGAAGGGTTTTACAGTGAATCCAAAGATCACACCAAGAATCCCATAGAAGAATCCCATAGACCTGGCTGCAGTGTCTTACTCACCCAGCCAGGGATACTGATGACCCTATGAACTCTATGTATTTCTCATTACCCATATGCCACCTGGAGAAAAATTGATTTTTTGATTGAGTTATGTAAAGCAACAAATGTCTAGAATTTATGTTTTCAAAAAGTGATAGTCATTTTAGCTACGTTTAATCCATCAAAACAGTGCAACCATAATTGAATGATATTAGCTGTCATTCACTTTGATATTCCTTCACCTGCTGTCAGCATGTTCCGGAATCAAGCAGTTCCCAAGGAATGAATTGGGCAAACTCCAAAGAAACATGCCTCATCCATAAGTACTTTGCAACTCAAAAAGGAGCCCTTGAGTCCCTGAAATTTTGACTGGCTTGAAAATATCTAAAGGGAGTCAAGCATGATGGTGCATGCCTGTAATCCCAGCATTTGGGAGGCAGAAGCAGGAGGGTTTCCATATATTTAAGGACAGCTTGACCTACAAGTGAGTTCAAATCCAGCCTAAACTACTTCGTTAGACCCTCAAATAAATGATATTATATTATATAATAATAAATGGGAGATGCCCACAGATGTCCTATAAAGTATTTGAGTAGTAAATGTACATTATAAATGTTAGGAATCTAACAATAACTTGAGGCCATTGATTTTATTCATTAGTAATGTTATTTTACACTATTTTTCATGCTGAATCAACACTTGAGCATAGAAATTAATATTCTTTTGATAAATACTAAAAGTAATACTTGAGTAACCTATGCAAGGTTAGTATCTTGATAGGAATTTGATGTCTTATATTTCTGTCTAACTACAATCATGTATTTTTAATATTTTTCCTGTTTCTAGAAATGTCTTCTATACAGCAGTGCACTACATTTGGAAAACAGGGTTTTTAACAGTTTTTCCACACTTATTAAAAAATAGTCTCTACTTAAATAGTTCAATATTGGGAAGCAGGCTGCACAGATACAATACACTCATTGATAAATCTTTTACTTTGAAACTGTTAACATCAACACCAGGAAAAGGCATATTTTGGTTCATTGCCTGCTTTTAAATGGTTGAGATCTGGTTTTATAATCTGTGAGAGCATTCCCTTTTGTATCTGGAATCCAACTCCGGATGTTACGCTTGCCAGACAGGCACTTAGGGCACTGAGCTATCTCCTCAGCCCTGTAACAACAATTTAACTTCTCTTGGCTTATCCTTTCTTCACTTTATTCTTGCCCTCTCTCTAGAAAATTAGTATTTTTTTTAACTGTGAGGCCCTTGCTGCCCAAGGGTATTTCCCATCCTTGTTTCTCTGCGGGGATATATGTGAAAGTCACGGAGATATTCTTCTGCATTATAGTTTCCATTACATCTTTTCCTGGCTTTACTATTGGCCAACTTGCCCTACTGACCCCTTCACATCATCTTCAGCTCTTATCGTTTCTACCACCACCTGTTAGTTCCAGCCACCATTATTAAAGGGTCCCTGTTTCCAGATCTGATGGCCTGCTACAAAAAAGTTCTAAAATTTTTGAAGAACCAGCTATGAACTCAGTAAAATTGCATGATGTAGAATGAACAGACAATAATTAATAGCATCTCTATACTCTATATGCTGTTAACAAATTACTTTTTTAAATATCTGATTTAGCTATAGTTATTAAAATAATAAAGTCTCTTTGAATAAGCCTAACCTAGGAGGTTAATGATCTATACAATGAGAACTGTAAAACATCTATTAAAAGAAACTGGAGAAGATTCTACTCCAGTAGGAACCTCGATTCGGCATGTGTGGGACCTTCCACACTCACCAGACTCTACTCAGTCAGACAGGCCTGGTGTGGAATCCCGCAGCAGAATTCCCTGCAGAGAGGCGAGGGGCGAGACAAACCCAACAAATCCAAGAGCAGCACATCTTGCCAGAAGGGCACAGCGGATTGACTTATGCAGGCTTCAGCAGGAAAAAGTGGAGCACAGCAGCCAAACCCAAGCCAGGCCCACCTGGATGAATTCGAACTTGCTAGATCCAGACCCCATAACCTGAGACACTCTGCTAGACCCAGATCAATAAGAGCATCCTCTCTCTTTCTCTCTTGATTGAGAGAAGGGCAACCGGTAATGGGTGACTAGGCTCCCCGGAAGACTACAGGTACAAAAGTGGAGGTGATCAGACAGAACTTAGGGGAACTAATTTAAGTACAAATTCCCAGTCTAATATCTGCTTAGCTATACAGTCATAATGTTTGCTCTTAGTGTCTAAAATACAAAACCATTAGATACAAAAGTTTGTCAACTGCTAAATCACACTGCCCAATTAGAGTTGCTAATTATAGCTCTGTAAATGCAGAACTGTAACTGCCTTAACCACATAATCTCTCTTGGGTAATGATACTGGTACATGCTAAGGTAGTAACTATGCCAAAGCTCCGCACCAAAGGTCAGAAAACAATGTTATAAAAAGGACAAAGTGAAGGAGAAAAATACATTCTCAGGCCCCAAGCCCACCAAGAACAAAGGCAGGAGACACCAGCATAGAAGTAATTGGAAATCATACACCTGAAAACTCTGAAATAATAGCATCTGAAGTAAACAAACAACTGCAGAAGTGTATAGGGGAAATCAGATGAGAAATAATCTCTGAAGTAAAAAAATAAAGGATAACCATAATGAAAGAATGACTGCTTCTAAAGAAGACACATTAAAAAGAGGAGAATATAAAAATGATGGAATCCTTGAATGAGCAATATAGGAAAGAAATAGAAAGCATGAAGCAGATTCAAAGAGATATACAGGAAATTAAAACCTTAATCACAAGCAGGCAAAACATTTGAATGAAAGTGAAGACAGAGTTTCAGACCTTGAAGACAACATTGCAACTAGTAGAACAGGTGAGAGAAGATCTCTTAAAAACTAGGATGGAGGAAAAATAATTCAACATCTGCAAGACAGTGCAAAGATGAAAAACCTAAGACTAATAGGCATTGATAAGAAAGAACGAGTCAATACAAATGATATAAAAAGAATATAAGTATAAGGAGTAACAGATAACTTCCCTAATATGGGGAAACAGTCTGAAATTCTGGTAACTGAAGCATATAGAATTCCAAATAATATCAACCCAATTAAAGACACACTGACACATATAATAGTCAAGATCCCAGAAATCCAGCCCAAGAAAAATACACTAAAAACCGGCAGAGAAAAGGAAAAGATACCATTTAAAGGAAAACCTATCAGAATAATGACAGATTTCTCTTCTAAAACTACCGAGTCAAGAAGAGAATGGGGCAAAGTACTTCAGGTTTTTCAGAAAAAAAAAAAAAAAGTCAGCCCAGACTGGTATACTCTGTAAAACTCTCTTTAAAGTTTGATAGAGAATTGAATTATTTCTGTAACAAAGAACAACTAAAAAATTTCATGATGACAAAGCCAATCCTATACAGACTACTAAAAGATATTTTAGAGAGGGACCAAAATGACCACAACTACATGAATGAGAATGGGAAGAACCCACCAAATAGGGGAAACATTAAACACAGGACAAAAAGAGGTGTAAAACAGCAGGTAGATAGCATCTCAATCGTAAGTCAATGCATCTCAATTATAACCATCAATGTAAATGGACTCAGTTCACCATTTAGAAGAAATAGACTGGCAGAGTGAATTAGGAAGAAAAATCCAACAATATGCTATATACAAGACTCACACTTAACTCACAAAGAAATTATTAGGCTGAAAGTCAAAAAATGGAAAATAATACTATATGCCCCAGCACCTCAGGAAAAGTAGGATAGCAATCCTGTTCACAGACAGCCTTAACTTCAAATCAAGAGTAATCAAATGAAATAAAGAAGGCCACTAAATACTGGTTAGGGGAAAAATACAAGAGGAGAAGGGTACAGTCATAAATATATTTGCACCAAACAACATTGCACCCAACTATATAAGACAAATCTTAAAAAATATTAAAAATCTAATATTCTAGACCGCACTCTTAACAGGAGACCTTAACATCCACTCATCCTCAAAAAGAAAAGTCAAGAAGACAAAAAATTAACAAAGAAGTAAAAGAACTGAACCAGAGCCTGGAAAAAAAAAAATGGATGTAGTGGATATATACATATACAGAGTGTTCTGCCCAGCTACAGCTAAATGCACATTTTTTTTTTCAGCTACACATGGGACATTTTCTAAAACAGACTACATAGCAATCCATAGGTCATGCTTAAATATATGCAAGAAAACAGAAATTATCTCATGCATATTACCTGACCACAGTGCAATGAAACTGGAAATAAATGACAAAAGAAACCACAAAATCTCATAAATACATGGAAATTAAACAACTCTCTCTTCAGCAATCAGTGTGTTACAGATGAAATTAAGCAAGAAATTAAAAAGTACTTTCAATGAAAATTCAAGCACAACTTACCAGAATTTATGGGATGCGATGAAAGCAATTCTGAGAGAGAAATTTATAGTTGTGAATGCACAATTACAAAACAGAATGGGAACAAATAAGTAGCCTAATGCTGCAGCTCAAATGTCCAGAAAAACAACAGAAAACCAAACCCAAAACCTAAAGATAGAAGAAAATTATAAAAACTAGAGTAGGAATTAATGCAATAGAGATAAAGAAAAAATTTCAAAGAATTGATGAATCAAAACACCAGTTCTTTGAAAGATTAAATAAAATTGATAAGCCCCTAGCTCACATCATCAAAAAGAGGAAAGAAAAAACTGAAATTCAAGCATCAAGGAATGAAATGGGTAAAGTTTCCAAAGACCCTGTGAAAATTCAGAAGATAATCAATACCTATTTTTGAAATGTTTAATCTCACCGAACTGAAGACACAGAAGAAATGGATAAATTCCTAGAAAGGTACAAATTCATATTTAATGCAATCCCTATCAAACTTCCACCAACATACCTCCCAGACTGAGAGAAATTGTTCCTCAAATTTATTTGGAAACACAAATGATCTAGAATAGCAAAGGCAATCTTGGCCAATAAAGACAAAGCAGGAGGCATCACAATTCCTGACTTGAAATTATGCTACAAAGCCACTGTGATAAAATCAACATGGTATTTTGGCAGCGAAATAGATCTGAGGATCAGTGGAATAGATTAGAAGGTGCACAAGCATCTATGAAGACATTCAGCCATCTGATCTTTGACAAAGGGGACAAACATACTCACTGGAAGAAAGATAGCCTTTTAACAAATGGTGCTGAAAAACCTGCCTTTCTACATGCCAAAAACTAAAACTTGACCCAGCTCTATCACCATGCATTAAGCTAAAGTCAAAATGGATTAAAGATCTAAACATTAAAATAGAAAAGCTCAATCTCCTGGAAGAGAAAGTAGGAGGAACTCTTGAAGACATATGGGTAGGTAAAGAGTTCATGAACAAACATATATTTGCACAGGAAACACTTGAAAGAATCAACAACTGGGATCAACTCTTCTTGAGGAGTTTCTGCACATGAAAAGAAATTGTCAACAGAGTGAAAAGACAACCCACAAATTTTGAAAAAAAATCCTAACTAATAAGCAATCAGACAAAGGTCTTCTGGTTAGAATATATAAAGAACTAAGATATAACAAGGCCCTCACATTTAAAGACCCAATTCAGAAATGGGCATCTGAGATGAATACATACTTCTCAGAGGACGAAATTAAAGAAGTGAATAAATATATGAAAAAATGCTCCACATCGCTAGCCATTTGTGAAATGAAAAACAAAACAAAACAAAACAAAAAAACAACCAACACTGAGATACCATCTCACTCAAGAAAGAATAGCTATCATAAGGAAATCAACCAACAACAAATGTTGGAGAGGTTGTGGGGAAAAGGGAACTCTTCTCCACTGCTGGTGGGAATGCAGACTGGTACAACCATTGTCGAGGTCAATATGGAGACTCCTCAAAAGAGTAGGACTGGAAATTCCATTCAAGCCGGCTATCCTTCTACTGGGAATTTTCCCAAAGGAACTGAAAACATTATATCATAATGATATATGTGTACCTATGTTTATAGCAGCACAATTTGTGATAGCCAAATCTTGGAAACAACCAAGATGTCCATCATGTGAGGAATGGTTGAAAAAGATGTGGCATTTCTATATAATGGAGTATTACGCAGCTATTAAGAATGATAAGCTTGAAGCATTTATACTGAAGTGGATGCCATTTGAACATATATTCATAAGTGAAATGAACCAGACACATGTAAATATCATATAGTCCCCCTAGTATAAGAAGCAAAAAGCAGAAATACAAATGGAAATGTACAACAACAACTAAAAAGAACTGAGTCAGATAAGGCAAAGTGAATGGCATATGCTGCAGGATATCTGTGAACTAAGCAACTACACTGAGGATAACAACGAGTAATACTAAACAATACTAAAACAATGCTAGAAATACCTGTCATTTTGGTTTTCTAAATGAGTACTGCTTCTAATGTTATATCAGTTATTGCTATAGTCTCTTTAACTTTTTTGTTTACAAAAAAGAGGTAATAAAAGAAAACAAGAGACAAGAAAAAAAAATCATAGAGTTGTCCTGCTACATTGTTGTATATGGTTTGATTTCTAACTTTCTTTGTAAAAATGTAAAATTAATTTTGTTCACATTCTATATGGATTTAAATTTTAGAGCATCCATGTTTTTTGGAAAATATCAATTCCATATCATGTCTAAGGTTTTACTATTTAGACAGAGTGATGTTAAGCTCAACTGCCTCTGTTACAAGATAATAATATCATTAAGCTTCTCCTCTGGAGGGTTAACAACTTAAGTTTGCAGATCAAAAATTAGAGAAAAAGAGGAGCCACAAAGATAGCCCTTCAAGGTCAGTGAGGACTCAGGATGTGAGAGAACCTGTGCTGTGACATCCTATAGCTCAGTGATGTCTTCAATTTTCTGATCAAGGAGATTATGGGGCCACAGAGGAAAGTGATCGACAATATATAGCTTGCCTAAGTGGTCACCTAGAGAGAAAAAGCCCTCTCAGGCTTTCACAGAGAGCAAATTGCTCAAACAATGTCCTTGACTCAACCAGATGGCTGACACTGATAAAAGATCTACAAGGTGCTGCTCTACATGGTGTCAGTGTAAATCCTAAGGGGATTCGAATGACCTTGTCAGATACGAAATTACATTTTTTGTTATATAAGTCTTGCTTTAACTTGGTCTTAGCTGTCCAGTAGAAAATTATAACCATGAGATATAAAAAGTTATGCCATATGTATATGCTGAGGTGTAAAAGGTTCAAGGTAACAACTTGTGACCATTGCCAGTTTTGCTAATAACATACTACTATTACGGACTATTGGACTATATTGGATTAATTTGCTGAATTCATGCACCTACAATCTTTAGGCTGGCTTTAAGTATGAAAAGGTCCTTTAAAAACTTCTCCAAATACAGCTTCTCTAACTGCAGAAGAACACCCATCTCTGACAAAACGAAATGATAAAAGGGAATATGTGGGAACCATGAAGCTAGGAAATCAATCAAATACGTGTAGGCGGGCCTTGTCCCAGTGCCTACAGCAAATCAGTTTGCTCACCCCTGAGATGAACTTCCTGTCTGATTAAGGTTTGCTATCAGTTGCTAGGCAACCTCGAGTCAGATGTTACTAACTTCATAAAAGTGTAAATAAAAGACAGTTTTGTAGTGAAAAAAGAAGAGAAAAAAGCACATCTGTGTACACAAGAGAGTTAGGGTACATATATAGCTACTTTCTCTTAGTTCACTAAGAACAGAAGTTTGTACTAGTGTTCAGACAAGATGTCATTCTCCATCTTGTCCTCTGAATAACTACTAGGAAGACAGCAATATGCAATGCATTAATTATAATATCCATACTACTAACCCATTTTGAAACTATTTCATTGCTATTTTTATCTTTTTTTCCTCATTAAAATGAATTTTAAAAAATCAATTTTGCATACCTGTAGCTTGTAATCTAAATAACTAATTTGAAGACATTTTGCAGTATAACCATTGTTCAATTCCCATGAATTTGTTTCATGAAATTGTCCATTGTTTCTATTTTTTTTACTATTTTCTTATTCTCTTTAAAAAATAAAAGGAGTCTCACAATGAAAAAAATCATTTAAGCAGATTAATGTGAAATTTTATGAAAATAAAAGTTAATGATCTTTTTATTTAAAAAATAAGTGGAGAAGACAAATGTAAACGGAAAGATTACTTTGGTTTATCAATTGATAAAATTAGTATTTTAAAGCAATGCATTTTTCCAATGATCAGATAGAGTTTATCTGGCACCTCAGACAATCTCATCATGTTTCTCATTTATTCATGCTGCAAATATATGTCCGCTGTAGTATTCAGTACTGCAGTATGTGATCAAGGTACAACAGAGAATGTAAAAGGCATCCTTGCATCTTCCAAGTCACCTCCTTTACTTAATCTTATGCTCCCAGTGCACTAATAACCACTGATTTTACCCCCACTTCCTTTCATATCCAGACCCATGGCCTCTACTCACGTTTCTCAGACACACCATTGCTCTCCAACTTTTCTCCACTACTTCAAATCCCTGTGTTCTTTTAGTTTGTTCCCAGTCCACACTTAGCCGTTCCTAATTCTCTAACTCAGCTCATGAGCAGATGCTGTTATAACTGACAGATTTAATATTAATATTTGAGAAGAAAAGTGTAGATGAGAAATAGCCTACTTTAGTAAACTGATTGTATCTATTTTATCCAAAGAAGGAAGAACTTATTGTTTTTTTTTTTTTTTTTTTAATTTCTGTTCTGTAAGGCAATGGAGGTTTATACGAGGTGATCAACCAGGGGGAGCCGCACAGCTAGTGTGTGATAGGCCACCAGACAGCCAGGTCTTTCCAGGGTTGACTGACCACTGGGCTATTTCTTCTTGGAGCTTTCTGTGAACCAGACCCAAGGCTTTTTGAGTGGAACCTTCTTTTCCAGAGAATAGACAGGATGCTCTCCCAGGCCCTGCCTCTCCCATAGAGAACAGATAGGGCTCTCTCCCAGGCCTCAATGGTGACATTAAATCAGAGCATAGCAGCCACCAGACTCTCTCAGGTCAGCCTTCCTCAGGCCCATGGGAGCCTTGGCTCAGCATGCACCTGGCTGGTTGGTTGTGCCTTTCCTTTGCATCTGGCTCACCTGGAGGGAAGATGGGTAGCTGGGTTTACTCTCTGAGTCACAGCCTGGAGCCCTGTGTTTGCCCAGCATTGTTGGAGAGGGTGTCAGGTTGGCAGGAGATTTAAAACATCCTAGAAATTGTCGTTGGCCACAACAACAATGCATGCCTCCACAGTAGATTGCCTGTGTCTCCCAAGAGTACGGATTTGTGGTGACTTCCAGTCTAAATCAGTCTTCTTTCCTTTCCTTTCCTTTCCTTTCCTTTCCTTTCCTTTCCTTTCCTTTCCTTTCCTTTCCTTTCCTTTCCTTTCCTTTCCTTTCCTTTCCTTTCCTTTCCTTCCCTTTCCTTCCCTTCCTTTCCTTTTTTCTTTTCCCTCCCCCTTCCTTCCTCCCTCCCTCCTTCCTTTCCTCCCCCCTCCTTCCTTCCTTCCTTTTTTCATATATATTATTGTTGTGGGGTTTCACTACACAGCTCAGACTCACAGTGATCCTCCTGCTTTCAGGCATGCACTACTACATTGGGTCTCTGGCTGGCTCAGTCCGCCCTGAGGGCGGGGCTGACACAGCAGGTGGTGCAGAGGCTTAAACCCTTGTCCCTGCATTTGCCTAAACTTGCCTAAGCAGGTGCTTCAATCCACTGAGCTATCTTGCTGGCCCCTACTGTCTAATTTTCTTTTTTGTCTTTTTTTGAGACAGGGTCTCTCTATGCAGTTCAGGCTGGCCTTAAGCTCACTTTGTAGCTCAGGCTGGTCTTGAACTCACAACAATCCTCCTGCCTCAGCCTCCTGAGTGCTGAGATTACAGGCCTGCGCCACCACGCCCAGCTTACAGTCTAATTTTCTATGAAAGTAAAACCCTGGATTCCATCATCCTGGTGCTCTTGTTCCCCTCTTTTGCTTCTTCTCCCTTCTCACCTCAAACACTATTTTCCCCTTGGGGTTCATACTCATATCTGCCTCTCTCTTTTGACTTTCATGAAGGCAGGATGTACCTCTGTAAAAACAGCCTGTTAGGAGCTCTTCCAGTGGTAGGAGGGCCACAATTCTACCACTGACAGGGACAACAGAGGAAGCCTGACATTCCCAAGTGCCATCACCCAAATCAGGCTCTTTTTTATTGTGCTTCCCCCAGTGTACTGATTAAATAGAGTCAATGGTCCCTTGCTTTAATATACTGATTTGATTTGCTAAATCCCAAACAAAAATAATGTGCTATTTTTCTCTGCTTCTTTCCACAAATATCCTAAAACAATGTCATCACCTCATTAAGGTTTGTTCTATTAATTTCTTTTATTGAATTTGTAGGACTGGTGAGACAGCTCAGCAGACCAAAGTGCCTGCTTAAGCAAGCTTAGGCAAGTGCAAGGACTGTGGTTTGATCCCTAGCACCACGTACCATGCCAGCCCTGCCTCCAAGGCAGCTGGGCCAGTCACAGAGCTCAGGTGCGGTGGAACGCGCCAGTAATCCCAGGGCTGGGAGGCTGAGTACAGGAGGATCACCTCGAGTCCAAGCTGCGACCCTTTCGTGAGACCCCGTAGCAACCAAATACATTAAAAATGAATAAATAAATAAAAACATAAAATAAATACTGAATTTGACCCTTAAAAATCATTGAAGGATACAAGCCTGCAATTCTAGTGGACGCAAGAGGATTGGAATTTCTAGCGTGGTGTGCCAGAACAATTCAGGGCAAAACAAACGTCTCAATATTCTTTCTTGCTGAGACCCAGTGGCCAAAGCTAACACTGTCCGGGAGTGAGGGAGGAGATGAGGGGGTATATGCGTTGCTAAATTGCTCTAATTTAAAATGTCTTTGTTTTTTTTATTGTGGCCACTTAACATCAGAGGTATCCCCAGAATGGAGCGTTAGGCGCACAGTGTTTTAATAATAGCTGCGACAGTATACCACAGACCTCTAGCACTTACTCTTCTTCGCGACTGTGACCACCTGCCCAATGCCCAGAGATGCTCTGTTCCTCCTCCCTCCAGGCCCCAAAAGCCAGTGTGCGTCTGGCTGCTGCTCTGAGCTTTACTACTTGAGATACCTCGCCGATTCCGTTGAGGTAGCCAGATTGCAGATGGAGCGAAAGCGGCTTCAGTCAGCCTCTAAAAACTCAGTCAGCCTGCTAACAAGCCCTGGTCATTCTCTCCATGATTAGAAAACATACACACTTCTGATTTTCAGAGTTATTCCTTTTACAGTATAGGTATAGGGAAGTGGTAAGGAAAGAACATCAAGGTTATAAAGTCACCTCAGGGTGATTTTGCACAAGCATCCATTTTCTAGTCTCAGGTGAATCTCTAGAGTGTCTTCTATCCCTTATGAAGTGCCACAAACTTCAAAGGTCATCACTGTCAATCATCTAGTGACAGGTATTTCATTTTGGATGAGGTGCTACTGATTTTTAAAAAATGTGGTGCTGAAGATTGTAAGCTAAGGCCTCATC
The DNA here is from genome assembly GCA_004027165.1 of Ctenomys sociabilis. Classification (NCBI taxonomy): domain Eukaryota; kingdom Metazoa; phylum Chordata; class Mammalia; order Rodentia; family Ctenomyidae; genus Ctenomys; species Ctenomys sociabilis. Next base: position 136,100 of record PVKA01000564.1, on the reverse strand, counting down.
CATCTGAGGCAAGTGCTCTAACATTTACCTGTTTCCTAGCCCAAGATACCTGTTTTTACTGTGGTTATTCAATCTTGTAGTATGAAACTGCAAAGGATAAACTCAGAAGATACATTGCTTGAAATACTGGTGTTCAAGACTTGCTACTCTTTTTAAATATAGCATTAAGGAAAATCAAAATGAGGTCCCTTATTTTTTGTAATCAATTCATTTTGTAATGCGAATAAAAAAATTGGATAAAGGCCATCAGTGGTTTAAAATGGTAATTTCTAAAGATTACCTGACATCTGATTCACTGAGGGAGACTTACAAACATTCTCCAAGTCCTAGGCTGAATGTTTATGGTGGCCTATAAATCACATTTAAAACCCTTTTGTCTGATCTTATGTTATTTGGAGCTAGGGCCTTTGGTAGGCAGTTAGTTCATACGGGTGGGGCCCTCTTCAGTAAGATCAGTGCCCTGAGAAGAAACCTGCTTTGTGGTATGAGAACACAGCAAAACAGCATCCATCTCAAGATAGGAACGAGCACTCAGGTGGAAGTAGAAACGGTTTGAGCTCGGGCTTCTCAAGCTCTAGGACTGGAAGAGCCCAATGTCACTGCATAAGCTGCTAACCAGTCACACTGTCTGAAACACCTGGCCTACGCTTCCCTCACCTCACCCGTATGTGATTGGAGTCTACGATGATGGAGCACGAAAATCATATTTCTTTCCTTTTTTTCTGTACTTTAGTAAGGGTCTGCAGGGTCTACAGTGTCTCACTATGTAGATCAGACCCATAATGATCCTCCTGTTTTCAGCCTCTGAAGCGCTGGGATTATAGGCATGCGCCACGACACCCAGTCTCAACTGCCATCTCAGTGCACCCTGGGGCAGGGCCCACACAGTAGGCCGGGATTGAATCCCCCAGCCCCTGCGCCTGCTTGCAGGCGCTTTAATCCACTGACCTATTTGGCCAGTGCCAAATCTAGTTATAAAGATAGGTAAAATATGAATCAGTATTGATTGATAATTTCATATGCATAATTGTCAATCAAAAATACATATTTTTGGTACATTCTATTCTTAGATTTTCCTTGGAAAACTTACATTTTCTGAAACATTAAGTAACTGCAATGTGTTTTATATATAGGAATCACTTTGTCTTATGCAACATGAAAAAATTTTTCTTATTGATTATTTCTGGTTTAATTTTCTAGTACAGAATATATCTTTATTATATATTAAAGATATATGATGTCATTCAATACAGAAATTAAAACAAAATTTTCTAGTTCAATCAGTACATTTTAAAGTTGTATACATTTTTACCATATAAAAATACAAAATTATTTTTGAGGATCCCCAGAGTTAAAATTATTTTTCCCCATAAAATATTGGCCTATACTAAGCTGAGAGAAAAGCAGAATTTGGGGAAAGGTCTTTCTAAGGACATCAGGTTCTACTTTTAGGAATTTAATCTCTTATTTATAACAAAATTTTAATCTCTGTGTTTTGGTCCTTGAAATGAATAATTAAACAAGTTTCTATGCTTGAAAGTCTTCCTGGTTTACATTATCTATGTTCATTGTTTTTCATCACTAGGCAAGCTTTATAGCTAATATTGAATTGAACTTCAGTGTATCAATGACTTATATCTTGTCTAATACAAATTTGTATCTTATCTGACTCAGTCTTCCATAATTTGTTCCTTTCAAAGTATTAAGTAATTCTTTAAAAAAAAAATTTCTTCCTCTGCACTAGAAGTAATAGGTGAAATTGATATGTGGATTTCATAACAATAAAATGAACAATGAAGTGTTTTTCACATAGATACCATTAACTGAAACATAATTCATTGTTTCTCTCAATATAACTAAACACTCACAAGGCTCCCACGATAACTCAGACTGAGACCTGAACTGGTTCTTTATGTCCTACTTTCTGACATTCGGCCTTCAGTCACCAGATGCTGGCCCTGCCACTGATGCGTCCCCACCATCCCCCTCTTTATCTGCATCAGTATAGTCAGATTACCCATTTCTACAACATCTTCCCTCACTAACCTCCTTTTCATGATTCATTATTCTCATTCTTCCTCTTCTAAGTCTTTGTATAGGCACCAGTGGCTTAATGTTCGTGACAAGTTAGAATGCTGTAGCTCATAGATTTTTTTTTTCTATCAAATCGAGAGCTGTTCTACCTTGCGGTTAGATCATTTGTGTTTGTATATTTATTTACTAACTTATTTATTTATTTTTCCTGTATTTCTAGGGAACGGTCTGCAGGTTGTTCAGGGTCTGACTACTAGATCAGACTTGTAGTGAGTGATTCACCTGTTTATAGCTTCCGAAGGGCTGGGATTACAAGTGTGTACCCCCACGCCCAGCCTCAATTGCTGTCTCAGCATGCTGGGGAGCAGGGGGTGGTGGGCTGCATGGCAGGCCTGGGGGTGGAACCCCTAGCCCCTGAGCCTGACCCATTGAGCCATTTGGCCAGCCCCCATTCATTTGTGTTTTAAATTTTAAACTTTGATTTTCTTCCTCTCTAGTTACGTTTTACTGTTTTCTTCTTTTTTTGAGAAGCTTACTCTAAATGCTCTTTTGGAATATAGAATTCTTCTTGAGGATACGAGATCCATGGGCTGGGTCTCCCTCACACCCCCCAAAAATGTCACAAGAATACTTTCTACTGTACAGAAAACTATGATACTATAATTAGCACTTATAGAAGCTTACAAATAATTGTACATTTATTAATGGCAGTAACTTTTATTGCTATAATTTTCTTCTTCCTTACTTATTGTTTATCTACTTTTCTGATAGCTACACATTTCGGTTTCACTTTCTTCCATCTTGCTAGTGCTTGCTTTGTATGTATACACTTGATCTATTTTTTTCTTCTGACCCATATTATTTCTATAGCAAAACTGTGATATTTTTAGTGCTACACATTTTCAGGATATAAAATAACTATTGACAATTTTGGAAAAGATGTTAAAAGTCAATCTAAATTGTTCCTTTGTGTACAGATAGTTTTTAAAAAAATCTTGATCTGAATGCTAATGAATTATTTTCCTTCTTATTATCTTCAAATTCATGGTTTCACCAAGCTATAGCTTAATGTTGCTTACATTTTATTTATTTTTCCTGGCAACTGATAACCTATTTTGATCTGCATTGTTTTTTAAACTACAAGAAAAAAAATAATGTTATTTCACTGTAATCCTTGGCTGTGCTCCAGCTGCTCTGTCAGGAAGAGTGTGTGTTGCGTGCTCCTGCTGGATATCTTCCACACATACCATCTTCTCCAAAAACAAAGTCTTCCTTTCATCTCCCCCCTTTGCATAATCTTCATCTCCCTGTACATGTCCCCTCCAGCTCTAGGGTTCTGGCCTTTCGTGCTTCTAAGTTTTCTTGCCTCCCTCTCTAGAGCCCTGTTCTGGCCCCATCTCTGGGATGTGGGTCAGGCCCTGTCCTCTGAGCATGTGGCCTAGCTGCACTTGCCTTAGGACCTCATAGAGAAACTGCTTTGAAAATCGAGCAGCCCCCTCACCAACACTCTTCTCCCAAATGCTTTATCTTAGGCAGTTCTTCAGGCATCTTTTTCCTTTTGGTATAAGTCCTAACACAACCTTAGTGTTGCTCATAAGTCCAGCTCCATCCCCACTGAGTTGAACAGAAATCTTGGGTTTTGTACCCTAGAAACGAAGGCTCTTCTTCTCCCTGTTCCCATGGGTACAGATTTTCCCTGTACACTTGCTTTGATCATTTTTTGATATCCGAGTTGGAAAGCAAAAGCAAAATTAAACTGATCCTAATAGCCATTATTCTTAAAGGATCTTGAATGCACTGTTTTTCTTTCCAGCTTTTGCTTTTTTTCTTTTAGGACCTGTATTTTGGTTTTACTGTAAGAGATGCATTTTAGCATCTGATTTCAGATGAATTTGTTAAAGGTCTAATTCTATATAGCACAAAGGTTATGAGTATAAGTTGTTATTTTATCTTTTTTATTTTTGTAAAGGAAGGTGATTTGTAAATACTTTTTTTTAAATGGCAGATTTTTCTTTAAATGGCAGATTTATTTTGAAAGCATATTAAGTGTTTTATTCAAAATTGTAATGTGAAATGTTTAGGAAGCCAACCTGAATATGTACATGAATAGTTATATAATACATATTATAGTATATGGATGTGTATATACACATATATAATTAATATTATATATAGTCAGACAAATTTCGATAACTTCTTGTTCTCAGAAATATAGTTGGTAAGAAACTTACAGGAGAAAGCAAAATAGAAATAAATCACTATCCTATAACATTCTATCAGGAATTGTTTCTAGTGATAAAAATTAGAAACTACAAATGCCCAGCGATTGAGGTATGGTTAAGTCAGACCACATATGGTGAATCTTGTTAAGCATAAGCTACAGAGATATATTCTCCTTAAATAGAAGTGTTGGGTCTGGGGAGATAGCTCAAGGGTCTAACCACCTGCCTGACAAGTGCAAGGACCCAGATTTGATCTCTGGTTCTGCATGCTGTGCTGGCCTCAAAACTGACATAGTGGCACATGCCTATAATCCCAGGGCTGGGGAGCCTGAGACAGAAGGATCACTATGAGTCTGACTGCGTAGTCAAACCTTGTATCAAATAACTAAATTAATAAAAATAAACAAAAGTGTCACACAGCCTTTTACAAATTTTAAGAAAAGCTCTATAAAATATTTTAAATGCTTATAAATATTAAAGGAACAGCAAGCATAAAAAATATACAATATCATGACTACAACCAAAGTTCTCTTTAAGAGACCACAGAAAGCAGACAGTAACTTGTGTAAGTTGCTGGAATTATGAGGGTTTGTTTCTTTTATCCAGCTTTCTGCCATCTGTAACCTTTGGATTTTAAAATTCAAAAGTATCCAGTGAAGTTAATTAAGTGTTGCACATGAAAGTCTTAAAGGTTTAAGGCCTCTTGGGCAAGCTCTTGAGATAGATAAGAATTATACAGGTTGAGCCAAAAAAAAAAAAAAAAACCCAAACTATTCCTTATTATTATTATTTTAAATTTGTGTTTTTTGTGACCAACTCAGGCTGGTCTGGGGCAAAGCTTAGGCCACTATCTCACTGATCTAAAAATCCTATTTCTATAACTTTTTAAAAGGTATAAAGTGACAGATAAGCTCAAAAATGTTAATACCACTTTTGGGATAAAACTCATAATTTCTTTATTATGAAATCCTAGCTTCCAAACCCAAAATAGAAGATAGGTGATCTCACTGTGTGGGTGTCCACGTCTGCCTCTGTCTTCCCAGACAGTCTCAGGGCCTGGGGCCATCTCTTTACATACCCAGCTTTTGGCTCAGCACTGGGCTTTCAGGAGGTTATCATGGTGTCCATGAGTGTTATCTTTACAAACAAAATCCAGATGTAACTTCTTTCCCCAAGGATAATCTGATATAGCCATAAAAATTCTGACCTTGTATCAGTGTTACTAAGAAAAACAAGTGTCCATTGGTGTACACAGGGACACGCATGCGCCAGCAAATACAGGTGCACATTCCCTGCGAGTTGAGCAAAGAGAGGAGTAGGAGCACATTTCAGAGAAATACCTCATCCAAAAGAGAAGAAAAGCCTTCCTAAACTTGCAGCTCACAAAACTGCAAGAAAACATTACTGAGTGTTTTTTTTTTTTCTTTCAACTTGGCATTTTTTCCCATCTTTTGAATATCTTTCAAGTCACATCCAAAGTTCTAAGTCTATTACTGCCTTGTAACAAGAATGCTTTTTCTTTGACTTTCAAGTCCTTGTCAGTGACAGCGCTTGTTCTCCACAAAAACATCCAGTCGACTATGAACACATAAAGGAATCCAATAGGCCTGTCCACTTTTTAGTTTTTCTCCAAAGCCTGATTTTTTCCTTCACTCTGTCTGGTTTAAGCAATAGCTAGGTAAAAATACACTGCAGAAGAATGAAATCTCCAACACTGACCAACTTTCAGAATGAAAAGTAGCCAGGTAGGACATCTTGAGTATTCTTTTTCTTTATGTGTAGAATGCCACGTTTGCTGGGCACCTGCTTCCTAGGTACATGCATAGCCAGCTGAAGCTATAAAAATAGGAATCCTAAATTGTTTTTCTATTTTTATTTTCTGTATTTTTAGGAAAGGGTCTACAGGGTATTCAGGGTCTCATTACTAGACTGGACTCAAAATGATTCTCCTGTTCACAGCCTTCCAAGAGCTGGGATTACAGGTGCATGCTACCACATCCTGGGGCGCACCCCAGGGACAGGGCGTGGCAGGCCTGGGGATGGAACACCCGGCCCCTGAGCCTACTTGCAGGTGCTTTAATCCACTTAGCTATTTGGCCATCTCCTAAATTATTTTCAAAAACAGTCACCTGTCACTTTTAACCCCTCTGAGAGCTCTTCTCCATGAAGCACAGACACAAAAGTAAGAGTTCCTTTAGCCCCCTTCTGCTACTATGGAAATCCAGGCCTAGCGGATGCCCACACAAACACAAGACAGACTGAGGGCTTGGGGTGCCCGACAGTGCGCGTGCATCACACATACTTCATACTATGGCCCTCAAACTGTATCCCAGTCGGAAAATTTATGCCTCCAGTATTTGAAGAGCTTAGGAACTGAGTTATCACATCTTGAAAGAGGAACATGTGAGTCCCTCAGATCCCCCTTGGTCAGGACACTGGGTGGTGCCTGGGATTCCAGTCTTGCCAGATGCCACAGGACAGAAAAGTTCAATGACAAAAACGGTGTGGCTTTGCCACAACAGTTTTACTGGCTCTGTGGCCACCTTGGAGATAGCTGCTCAACCAGGCCGATGAATTAAAAAAGGACATGAAGTCAACAAATCTGCAGTGCGTGGGGGTGGGGCAAGGCCTCCGAGCCCTTCTTGAAACCTGCCGGAGCGGACCTGCCCCCACACCTGCACGCTGGCCCAGGGGTTCACCCAGGCCCCGAGGCTTGGGTAGACCAGGCCGGTGCGTGCGCTGTGGTGACGCGTCTCAGCTCCAGCTCCAGCCACCTGCTTTCCTCACCCAGTACCTGCTAGATGCCCGGGCGGGGCAGGGCCCAGCTCTCAGCTCCCACGCTCCTGGTTTCCCAGGCCCGGAAGGAGCAGCTCGAGGCGGGCGCCCCAAGCCCCGGCGTCAAGGACGGCGCGGGCCAGGACGCGAGCGCTCCAGCCCCTCCCGGACCCGACCCCCGCGCGCCTCGCCCCTGCCCCCCGCCCCGCCCCCGCCCGCCGGGGCCCAGACCCCGCGAGGGCACCATGCGCTCCTTCCGCCCCGCGCCCGCGCGGTGACCAACCTGTAACCCCGGCGCACAGAGCGGTCATGGTGCCCGCGGCGGCGGGCGGGGTCGGTGCCAGGCGCGGCGCCACGCGGGGACGCGGCCCCTCGCCTGCGGCTGCTCCGTCACTGCGCGGCGAGCCGGCCGGCTCCGCGCTCACCTCGCCCCGAGCATCGCCACCGCCGGGGTGGGGGCAGGGAGAGGGAGGTCGGGACTTTGAGGGGGTTCGGCCTCAATCTTTTTTAAGTAATTAATTTTTGCTTTTAATTGGCTTTGCTGCGGGACTGCGCTGATGCCCAGGCTGCAGGGAGGAGCGCTGGACGCTGCGCCGCGGCGGGAGGCGAGCCAGCGCGAGGTCGGCCCCTGTAGGTGCCTGCGGCTAGCTGCCGCCCGTAGCCTCGCAGCAACAGCTGGGCGCTCCTCCGCCGGCCTCGGGGTCTCCGTGCACACCCAGCACGCCCGTGTGCACAGGAGCGGGGCGCTCGCGGGGTGCACACAAGGCCCCTGCACGCGCCTGTGGGCTTCCTGCACGCAGAGTCCGGGCCTGCAGACTGCACCAGCTTTAACCTTTCACTGTGAAATTGCTGAGCAGTGGATGCACCAGTCGCTCCGGATCTTCTAGACATGTTGACGGTTTCCCTTCAAGTAGATGTGGGAGAGACTGAAAGTCCAGTCATAAATTAATGGTAATGCCACCCCCATATGTGGAACCACCAGGCTGTACGGGGCATCCCTAGCCTCCCCGCAGGGCAGGAGGAAGTGACTCTTGGGGTCTCCAGCAGTTTACTCAGGACCAAGGGACATTCTCTCTCTAGGACATGCTCTCTGAGGGGTTTGCTTAAGAGCTGGCAGCTTACTGTGTCACCGGATATAAAGTCTAGGAACTCTACCAGCTAACCATCGAACACGCAGGTATGCTAATAGAAGAAATACAACAAAGCTTCCTCTAAAATAAAATTTCCAAAATGAAGGACAACTAATTGTTTATTATAAAATGTTGTATCTGTAGGGTTGAAAGTAAGATTATTTTATGGCCTACATTTTAAAAATGCATTTTGTGGCATAGTTAATTACGTTACTAGCTTTTAATAACCCGTTCAAGCCGGGCATGATGGTGCAGGCCTGTAATTCCAGCACTTGGGAGGCTGAGGCAGGAGGATTGTTGTGAGTTCGAGACCAGCCTGAGCTACAAAGTGAGCTTAAGGCCAGCCTGAACTGCATAGTGAGACCTTGTCTCAAAAAGACAAATAAAAAATAAAAACCCGTTCAAAATCTATTAACCTTTAAAATCCACATTAACACTTTTTTTTGTTTCAAAGAAAAATCTAAAATAATTGTGTTTTCCTAAGACAAAACAATGTGTCATTGTTTTGCTTCAGATTTCTGAAGACATTGGAAAGACTAACAATATGAAAAGCTAAATTTTACACAAATGATGAGGCTGTTCATCATAACAAAATTAAAAGTAATTTTAACAAAGGTAAATCTGTAATATTTGGTTGGAAAAATATTTACCAATTGATGTCAGTATTTTTAATTGATCCAAGTAATAGTTCACTTCAGTTTCTCACTTAACATACATATATAGCTGTGTATTTTGTGTTAGAACTTAAGTTGGAATTATCATTTAGAAATCAGATTACTATTATGCTTTAGAAAGTCATATTAGGATACTTAAAATGTTTTGAATGATGTGATAAAAACAGTGATTTTACTAATCTAAACACTATTCTTATCAAAGGAACCTTCTCTGCCATTTCAGAGCCTTTTCTGCCACTGTGGTCTTTGCTTAATATCTATAGTTTATGCTTACTAGCCAAACAGTCTCACAGCTGATGAAGCAGTGTTGGATCCATTGTCAAGATTTCTTACTCGTTATTCATAGTACAAGATACAGACATGGTATCTTGTCCAGACACTATTAGTACAAATCTTTCTTCTCATTGAATTAAGAGAAAGGAGCTGTATATCTATCCTATTTTGTATATATAGGTACAAAATGGTCTTTCATTTATATCCTCTTTTTTGTTATTTTTGTCAGAGATGGGTATTCCATTGCCATTTAAATATTGTAGGTGCGTGAATTCAAAATAATCCAATATAGTCCAGTAATCCATAATAGTAGTGGGTTATCCATAGGACTGGCAATGTCAGAAGTTGTTGACTTGAGCTCAGCATATTAATATGGCTTTTTATACTTCATATCTATACTTTTCTGCTGCATGATTGAGACCAAGATAAAGATGGTATTTCAACATTGTTTTAATTTGCATCTCTTGAATGACCAGTGCTGTTGAATTTATTTATTTATTTATTTATTTTTGTGTTTATGGAACGGGGGACTATTGAACTCAGGCCTCTGTGCTTGCCAGAGTACTTATTTTACTGAGCCATCTCTCTGGCTTCAAACATTTTTTCAAATATTTATTTGGCATTTGTATCTCTTCATTTGTGAAGTGTATATTCGTCTCAGATGCACATTTTTGCATTGGGTCTTTGAATTTTGGAGGCCTGATTTTTTTAAAATTCTGAATGTGTTCTTGATAGGAGTCCTTTGAAAGATAGCCTGCTCTAATTTTTCCCCCCAATTTGCAGGTTGTCATTCTAATCTGTTGGTGATGTCTTTTGAAGCGCAGAAACTTTTCAATAAGATGAGAACCTAATTATTGATTCTTTGAAGTGTTTCCCACGCAGTTTGATTTTGTTTATGAGCTCTTTATCTACTTGTGTGTTCTTAAAGACTATAGCTACTTTCTCTTCCAGAAGAGTTAGCATTTTGGTTTTAATGTTTCAATCTTTGATCCATTTTTACTATAGTTTTGTTCATGGTAGTAGGCATGGTTCTATGTTAAACCTTCAGCATGTGGAAAGACAGCATTTCCAGTACCATTTATTAAAGAGGCTATCTTTCTTCCAGTGAATATATTTGGCTCCTGTGTCAAAGATAAGATAGCTGGATGTGTTTGTAATTGTGGCCGAATCTTCTAATCTTCTCATCTGTTCCATTGATCCTCAGGTCTGTTTTCTTTCTTTTTTTTTTTTTCTTTTCTTTTTTTTTTTGCCAGTACCATGCTGATTTTATCCCAGCAACTTTGTAGTATAATTTCAAGTTAGACATTGTGATGTCCCTTGCCCATCCTTTGTTGCCCAGTATTGCTTTTGCCATTCTAAGTCTCTTGTGGTTCCACATGAATTTTAGGAATGTTTTTTCCTCCATCTATGAGGTATACTAATGGTATTTTAATTGGGATTGCATTGGATCTGTATAACAAAAACAGACCCAAGATTTTTAGTATGTTGTGGAAAGCACTAAGGTATGCTAAGGTGTGTCCAAGTTAGTGTGGTTGTAACCATGAATACATGAAATAGTAAGAAAGCAATGAAAGGATGATGTTCGTTTCTCATAGCTCAACTGTTCCTACTATCTATTTCCACCAAATATTAGTGTCAACATTGGTACCACAGTGAGTTACTGAGGAAACAATAACTACACTTAAGAGAGAAATTTAAAAATCCACAGAGAGGGCATGAGCCTTGTGATCTACAGGAATACAGGTCAGGATTCTATTTGAAGAAGATTCTTCTGGAGGAGGGTTCTGTTCAGGTTGAATTATGGGTACATTGTGCGTCAATGGCTACCTGAGGCTCCCCACGGTTATGGAGCCTCTTGTGAAATTCTTCTAAATCAGTGCATAACAGTTTATGTTGCTGATTTCAAGGCCTCTTGACAATGAGTATTGGTATGATGACTCTTCTGTTAGAGACACCTGAGGTAAGGAAAATAAAGGTAGAAAGACCCACTGAAAAATTTAAAGAGGCCAACCAATAGGCATCTCCTGCTTGCACACTCACTATATGTATTCTCATGGATAGGATTTGATCGATGTAGAATAGATATATTTTGAGAGCTTGCTTGGAGGTTCTAGCAGGGAAGTGCAGCTACTTGTATACCCTTGTCCTCCTCTATCAGGTGTGGATGTCCTTTTTGACAATGCAATGTATTGCTTATTGAAGGATGCTCATGAGCAGGAGTTAGGAAGGGGGCACCTGAGTTATGAAAGGAACACTGCCTAGCCAGCCAGACTAGCTTAATCAACCCTGGAGACCAACGGGATGATGGATGTCACAGCCAGATTGTCCTCACATACACAAGACTTGCATTTTAATGATTCTTCTAGAGGCTTCAAGATTAGAAAAACATGTTCAAATCATCTAGTTCCTCTAGAGAATGGGAAAGAAAATGAGAAAAGTTTTCTCCAAACTGGGGGGGCTTCCAAAACTGTGATACACTTCTACTGAGGAAAGAACTTGTGGGTTGGTTTCTTTCCTCACCAGATTGTCTGGAGGGGTACATTGAGCAAGTCCTTGTCTTTTCAAAAGTCAGCACCTCCAAACTACAAATCATTTATTCATAATTTAAATATTGGAAGATTTTAGAACACACCTTGTTTCTTACCTTTTCCTAAAGTGATATTTGCTATGCTTTTAGTTGAGATCAACACTTGGGCCATTTAAAGCATTTTCTTGGAGATTCTGATTTGCTTGTGTGTACAGCACTGGGGATTAAACTCAGGGATATGTCCCAATCTTTTTTATTTATTTATTTTTATTTTGGGAAAGAGTCTTACAAAGTCTCTAAGTTGGCCAGACTTGGCTCAAACTTGCAGTCCTTCTGCTTTATTCTTCCAGAGTGTTGGGATTATAAGTGCGTACCACAACACCAAGATGAAATTCCAATTAAGTATCTCTAGGGTGGGATAGTAACAATGAGGAACCTTTCTGGATAAAACAAGTGTCCTTTGAAGAGCACCATGCCAGTCATTGGTACTTATTCCAAGGAGTTTTTTTCTTACAGACCCTTGGGATTCACCCACCCTGTCCCTCTGCCGCAAGCCACAAGAGCCTCTGTTGTCCTGTGCACATTGGATCAGCTCAGGAATCCCTACAGACTTTACACTCATGCTATAGCTGTGCTATCTGAAGCACTAAAAATGTGTGAGTGCAGTTAGGTGGTAACAGACCACCTGCTGTGTCAGTGTTGAGGCCTTTGCAAGGTTGTCCTATGGCTGTTGGATGTTTCCAGTAGTTCTTACTTGCCCTGACTACAGCCCAGATGATAAATAGGCTTATCATATACTTGCACTGAAAATCAAAGAAGGAAGATCGAGTCCATGGAAAGATGGTGCTGAACATCAATGAGCAAAAGCTTTGATTCTTGAGCTGAGTTGTAATATCTTCAGATAACAAATGCACTTGACCTCTATATGGAAACATTAACTGTCCAATCCAGGAGGGACTACAGAGGGTACCCTGGTCTGAAGACTCACAAAGTGTAGGATAAGTGTGATCATACTGTGCATACTTTACAGGATAATTTACATTTTTTTCTTTCTCACTACTTTATTCTGCTTTCAGATTGCATCTCTAGGGGAAACAAGGTTTTAGAAAAAAAAAAGAAAGTCATGAAATCAGAAATATAATAACAATGAATTGCTTTCACTGGGAACAAAACAGAGGTTTCATTCTGTGGAGCAGCTGCTGAGCCAATGGCCCAGAGGAACTGATGGATTCTGAAAACAAAAGTCATGTTTCAAGTGAATCGTTCAGTGAGGATACGACAGATATCTTGGCTCTTAGTACAACCCTCTAACAGAAAGAAGTCAGTCTTATGTTTCAAAAGATGAAGGTTGAGGCTGGACCTGAAGGGCATTTTCATGTACATTTGAAAGGAATGTACCCTGCACATAGGTTTGATAGTTCTGGACAGTGTCTGTAACAGTGTTTATAGTGTGGATTACTACCAACAGTGTGGATTACGCCTCTGCAGTGTTTTGCTTTTTCAGCTTTACTAAAGTTTTCTTTACTTCATTTATCAGTTTGTGAAAAGGTTATATTAAATTCTCCCATTTTTATGAAAGGTGATTTTATTTTCCTTTCTTTGTATTTACTTCTGAAAGTCAAAAATTGTAAAACAGTACTCCACATGACAAAAAAAACCCAGTAAAATCCTGGGGTAGATAATTCTATTTGCAGACAAGGCAAAATTCAAACCAAGACTGATCAAAAGAGACAAAAAAGGTCACTACTTACTTTTTGAAGTGAAACTCAAAGAAAAAGAGGTAACAATCATAAACATGAATATGCCTCAAACACCAGTGCATCCAACTACATAAAATATTATTATTATTATTGCTGCTGTTGTTGTTGTTATTGCTAGCTGATGCTGCCTTAAGCGCAGGTCTGGTAAGGCATGTGGAGGTGAGGATCAAACTGAAGTCCCCTGGGCCTGACTGGCTTTGGCTGAGCCAGTGCTTGAACAACTGAGCTAAACAGCAACCCCTACATAAAATAAATATTAATGGGCATGAAAAATGATGATTAACAAAATTATGATGGGAAAACTCAATATTCCACTGTTACAAATAGGTCAAGAAGACAAAACATCAACAAAAAAGTATTAGCAACAAACCAAACCTGTAAGCAGCTGGACTTCTTAGCTATCTATAGAGTGTGCCACCCCACAACATCAGAATACACATTATTTTCATTTTCACATGGGTGTTTTCCAAAACAGACTAAATAGTACAATATAGAACATGCTTAAATTAAAGCAAAAGAATTAAAATTATCTCTTGCATATTATCTGACCATTGTGAATCAAATTGCAAATCAATGGCAAAAGGAACTACAAGAACATGTAAACACCTGAAAATTAAATAGTACCCTCTTGAACAACCAATGGGTCAGAGATAAAATTAATTAGTATCTACAGATAAATGATAATGCTGATCCAACATACTGGAAATTATGTGATTCCCTAAGAGGGAAATTCATAGCAGTCAGTTCTTAATTTGGGAAAACAAGAAGCTCAAACAAAAAACCTAATGTTGAACTTCAAACTTCTGGAAAGAGAGGAACAAATTAGTTCAAATGCTCATATGAGAGAGGAAATTATAAGATAAAAGCCGAAATTAATGCAATCAAGATTAAGAAAACAATACAAAGAATCAATGAATTAAAGAGTTGGTTCTTTGAAAGGCTCAATAAAACTGGTAGACCATTACCCAATTTATCAAAAAAGAGGAAAGAAAAGATTCAAATTCATGTAATTAGGAATCAAAAGGGTGATATCACAACAGAGCCTATGGAAATCTGGGAAATCATCAGTACCTGTTTTGAGAACCTGTACTCTAATAAGACAAGAAAAAGGAAGAAATAGACAGATTTCTAGATATATATGAATTGTCAAAACTGAATCAAGATGATATAAAAATTCTAAATAAGTCAACATCAGCCAATGACATTGAAAGTGCAATTGTAAATGTACCAACAAAGAAAAGTACAGGTTCTAATGGATTCCCTGCTGAATTCTACAAGGAATTTAAAGCAGTCATAATGCCAATACAAGTTAAATTTTAAAGAAATTGAAAAGGAAAAAATACTCCCAAAGTCATTCCTGGAATCAAGGGAAGCAAGTATTGTCCTGATTCCAAAACCACATAAGATCCACCCAAGAGAGAATTCTACAACCCAGTCTACCTATTGAACATAGACATGAATATTTTCAATAAAATACTGGCAAACAATGTAGCAAATCATCAATGAGTATTCATCATGACCAAGGAGGATTCATTCCAGGGATGCAGGGATGGTTCAACATATGCAAATGAATAAATATTATGTACAGTATCACACAACCAAATACACAAAATACCATGATCATCTCAATAGACATGGAAAAAGCATTTAACAAAGTCTATCACCCCCTAAAAATTTCTAGAAAAAATTCAAGTAAATGGTCTTTATCATTACCTGATAAAAGATATCTATGTCAAATTGACAGATAACATTAAACTAAATGGACTAAAATTGAAAATTTCACTTCAGAATCAGGAACAAGACAAGGATATCTGTCATCACTCCTATTTAATGTACTTCTGGAAATATAAGCCAGTGCAACTAAATAAAAAAGAAAGAAAAGAAAAAGGGCAGGAAAGCAAAAAGTTAAATTATTATTTGCAGATGGAATAATACTAGACATAGATGAACCTTTAAACTCCACCAGAAGACTTGTTGATTTAAAAACTGTACTCAGTAGCATAGCTGGATACAAAGTCAACATTCAGAAATCAATAGCCTTCCTTCCCATGCAAAATTAATAAACTTCCTAAGAAAGAAATTAGAGAGACAACACCCATCACAATAGCCACCAATTTAAAAAAGAAAGAAAAGTAATATTTAGGAATCAATCTAACAAAGGAAGTAAAAAATTATGCACTGAAAATTCAGTACTCTGAAGAAGATCAAAGAGGATATAAGAAAAAGGAAAGATAACTTTTGAACCTTGGTAGAAAGAAACAGCATAGTAAAAAATGGTCATCTCCCAAAATTGCCACACAGATTTACTACAAGCCCAACCAAAATACCCTTAACATAATCTCACAGAACTACAGAAAAATATCCCTAAAATTCAAGAAGAGAACTGGATGAGGAGAAATAATCCTAGGCAACAAATGGAAAGAATATATCACAACCCTGTCTTAGAATTGTACAGTAAAGCCA
The DNA here is from genome assembly GCA_004027165.1 of Ctenomys sociabilis. Classification (NCBI taxonomy): domain Eukaryota; kingdom Metazoa; phylum Chordata; class Mammalia; order Rodentia; family Ctenomyidae; genus Ctenomys; species Ctenomys sociabilis. The sequence continues at coordinate 120,242 of PVKA01000564.1, read as the reverse complement.
CCATAATAAAAGTAGCATGTTAATGAGAAAAAACAAACAAACAAAACAAACAGACCTGAGCATCAATGGAAATGATTAGAAGATGCAGAAACAACACAAAACATGTTGAACAACGTTCTGTTTGACAAAGGGGCCAAGCATATTCCCTGGAAGAAAGATAGCCTCTACCACATTCTGAAAGAACGGATATTATCAAGAAATAAACCAATTACAAATGCTGGTGGTGCTGGAAAAAACAAGCAGCCAGCTCTTCTCCACTGCTGATGGGATTGTAGATTGGTGCAACCACTGTGGAAATCAGTGTGGAGATTCCTCAAAAAACTAGGGTTAGAGGTCAACTTCCACCCAACAATTCACCTGCTGAATATCCTCCCAGAAGTATTAAAAACATCATACCACAGTGATATATGCACACCCATGTTTATATCAGCACATTTTAAACTAGCTAAATCTTAGAAATAATTCAGTTGCCTGTGGACTGAGGGTTGCATAAAAATCATGTGTGTTTATACAATAGAATACTACAAGACCTTAAAGTAATGTAAATTTGAGTTAAATGATGCACCTGGAGACCACACTCTTAAGTGAAATAAGTCAGGCACATGTGTGTAATTGTGTCTTTCTTTGGTGTGAGGAACCAAAGGGGGAAACACGCACCAAAATGTACAGTAGATGTTGTGAAATAGAAAAAATTGTTCATAAGACAGAAGGACTAGGGAGGGAGGACGGGCAAAGGAGGGAGAGGAAAAGGGAAAATAATAAAATGAGAACAAAGTAACAAAGCTTTGTAAATCAGTAGGGTAAGGGGATTGAAGGGAGGGAGAGAGCTGTGAGGAACCAAGTGTGTCATTGCAGCAGCAAACTCGCCAGGACGAATGTGATCGTTCTGCACATCTGACTCGCGCTAATAGAGCCAGCCAAATAGCTCAGCAGACTATCGTGAATGAAAGCAGGTACAGGGGCTGGGTGTTCCATCCACGGGCCTGCCTTGCCGGCCCTGACCCTGGGGTGACAAGACTGCAATTGAGACTGGGTGTGGTGGTGTGCGCCTGTAAATCTAGCTCTTAGGAGGCTATAAACAGGCAGATCCCTAGGCTTCTGATCTAGTAGTGAGACCCTGAACACCCTGTAGACCCTTCCCTAAAATACAAAAAAACAGTAAAAAAATATGAATAAATAAATGAGTAACTGGTACTAGGTTTATTTATTTTTTCATTTTATTTTTTAAAATAATGTTAACATTGTATATTGTTGCCTTACTGGTTATTCATTGTACAAGATAGACATGGTGTCCTGTCCACAAACACTATTAGAACAAATCTTTCTGTTCACTGAATTAAGAGAATGTAGCTGTATATCTATCCTAACTATATTGAATATGCAGATATAAAATGGTCCTTTGTTTCTATCCCCTTCTTTGGTTGAGTTTTGTCAGAGTAAGGTATTCCATTGTCATTTAAATATTGTAGGTGCATGAATTCAGCAAAATATTCCAATATAGTCTAGTAATCCATAATAGTAGTGGGTTTTTCATAAGACTAGCAATGTCAGAAGTTGTTGACTTGAGCTTTTTACAGCTCAGCATATTCATATGGCTCTACTTTTTATACTTTATTTTTATACTTTTCTGCTGGATGGTTAAGACCAAGATAAAGCAAGACCTACATAATAAGAAATGTAGCTTTTGTATCTGATAAGATCAGTCAATTCCTCTCAGGATTTGTCCTATAACCCTGTACCAGTTTGTAGATCCTTTGTCAGTGTCAGCCATGTGGTTGAGTCATGACCATTGCTTGACTAATTTGCTCTCTGTGAAAGCCTGAGAGAATGTTTCTCTCCATGTGACTCTCCTTAGGCACAGTGTACATCTTCAGTCACATTATTCTATGCCCCATAATCTCCTTGATCAGAAAATTTGAGACACACCTGAGTTACATGATGTTACAGTACAGGTTCTTGTATGTCCTGAGTCTTCACTGACCTTGAAAGGCTAGGGCCAAAATAATGGCTGTCCTTGCAGCCCTTCTTTTTCTCTAATTTTTGGTCTGCAAACTTAAGCTGTTAACCCTCCAAAAGAGAAACTTATTATTATTAACCTACAACATAGGCAGTTGAGCTTAACCTCATGAATATCAATAACATGGAACAGATATTTTCTATCAAGTATTGATACCTTAAACTTTAAGTCTTACAGAATATGAAGAAACAAATTAAAAATAAAAAACTATTTTAAAAAATAGGAATAAAGAATTACATATTTTTATACAGAAATTTAACCATTATAGCATTGTAGCAAGAAAGACTTGTAACATGTTTTTATTGCCTCTTGTTTTTGTTTATCACATTTTTAAAGTAAACATTTACTTGAGAGACAGTATGGCAGTAATTGTCATGTCATGAGAAGCAGTACACATTTAGAAGACCAGAATGGCAGGCACTCTAAGCATGACCCTACTATTACACATTGCTATCTCTGGTGCAGTTACTTAGTTCACAGGAATCAGTGTATATAGTTAGTCAGGGTGAGAATCCTACCAATTAACTGCTACTTTCAAAAACCTGCTGAAGATTCTGAGGATCATTGCCTTACCCATCTTGTGTATACAAATGTATGGCTTTGCCTCTGTCTAGCTTTTCTCCTTGCCCTGTCTTTGTTGTCTAATCCTCAAGTTCTCACTTTCCTAAAGTTCCAGTTTGCATATTAGACTTCAAGCCTCTTCTTATGCATCTCTGAATCTACTATCATCTGTTCTTTTTATTTTTGTAAGGCATTCTGAAACATTTTTCTGTCCTATCTTCCAGTTCACTTAATTATCTTTCTGTGTATACTCAACTATTAAAGATGTGTTTATAGTTGTTACACTCAACAGTACTTGAAATGATAAAAACTATGTTAGTAGTCATAATTTTCCACTTCTTACAGACTTTTCTTTTGCTTGATCTTCGTCTCTTATACTTCAAACATATAAATACTGTTTATGTTATTTATTTTTTTCTGTAGATTCTTTCAAAGGGTGGTATCTTTGCCCCTCTGTCTCTGTCTCTGTTTCCCTGTCTTTGTACCTCTGTCTCTGACTGTCTCTCTCTCTCTCTCTCTCTCTCTCTCTCTCTCTCTCTCTCTCTCTCTCTCTCTCTGTCTACCTCTGTCTCTGTTTCCATCTTTGACTCTGTAGTTTTGTTATTTTTTCATTGAGATCTCTCTCAAAAAAAGTTTTCCATGATGCTATTTGAAGTGTAAGACGAGGATTTCTCCAGAGCAGATTTGTGTTAGCTTCTGGGGGCTCCTAAACATATTAGTGCTCTATAGCACAAGTGTGACAAAATTTGTGACTTATAGCTTTCAGTGTGACTTAAACCATTTTGGCTAAAATTCTGTGTCAGTTCTGGCTTCCAGGTACAAGTCCTCAGCAGTGTCTCCTTGTTGCTCAGTTTCAGTCAGGCGTCTTTAGGTCCTCTGACTTTCCAAGTTTAAGGAAACTCATGGGCAATTTGAGATTGCTGCTTCTGATTCCCCTCTCTGAGTGGCAAAGCTCCAGCCTAATATTTATAACTGATTAGTTACATAACAAGTAAAACATGGCACTATCCCTTTTTTTCAAGTTAAAGCTTTCTGCTTAGATAAAAGTAATTATCACAGAGTGTGATGTGTCCAGAAGTTATCTGAGACAAAGCATTTCTATTCATGGTGAGAACAAGTAAATGTGTCACCTTCTCAGTGAAAACTTTCTGGTCTGTCTTGTGTGACATTTCATTGTCCCCAATCCAGTATTTATTTCCATGTCTTTTATTTTTAAAATCTTTAATCCTTATCTCTTTTAATCCTATCATCTGTAGCATTTTGTGTTTACTCATCTATCTTGCTCTTGGTCTATTCTGCTGGAATACAAGACCCATCAGGGTGGGTGGGGCTTCACCTGTTTAATCCATTTGTCCATTTTCAGAACCTAGAACAATGCATAGCATATATGAGGCACTCAATTTTTATTGTCTGAGTAATAAAGGAATGTCTGTCGTCTTGAATCCTGCCTTTTATAGAAATAGACAAGTCTTACTGGCTCTTTACACCTCGGTTAGTGAAACTGACCCAATACAGATATTTGGTAATCATGAAAATAATAGCAGAAGGGCAAACCGAGCAGACTAAAGCACCTACTCAGGCAGAGCTCAGTGGCTGGGGTTTGATCCATGGCCTGCTATGCTGGCCCTGCCCCAGAATGCACTGAGACTGGACATGGTGGTGCACACCTGCAATCCCAGCACTTGGGAGGCTGAAAACAGGAGAATCAATACCAGTGTGATCTGTGTAGTGAGACCCTGTACTAAATATATAATAAATAAATAAATAGATAAATAAATATACAGCAAATGTAAATGCTGCTTAAATTTAGACCTGCCAAATATGTGTTCATGCATACAGCTTTTGTCTTTAATATTTTTTTCTGGTACAAGGTCTCACTACCCATCTTGCTCTTATAGTGATCCTCCTGGTTTCTGCCTCCCCAGTGTCTCAGTGGCTTTCTCAGCATGCCTGGGGGATGTGGTGCCAGGGATTGAGCCCCAGTCCCTGGGACTCCAAAAGCAGGCGCTTAGTCCGCTGAGCTATCTGGCTGGCCCTTCATGTATATAGTTTTATAAGGATGACAACTAATTAACTAAGTTGATTGCAAGGGAGACTGTACTTAAGTCTCCCAAGACTGTACCTGGAACTAAGAGAAGAAGACAGAAGCAACACAAAATGGGTTATTTCAAACTCTTGTGGTTTATGTTTGTAAAATTAAGAAGTATATGGTCTTTGAGAGTAAGGATTTGTCAGCTTAATTCATTATGGTGTACCCTGGCCCCAAATAGAGTTTGAATATGTTGTGCTAATGTATATTTATTTGGATCCTAACTAATATTATGAATAGTAATGCTACCACTATTGTTGAATAGCAAACTATAGATATAATTACAACACTTGTATGGCCACGGTTTACTCAGTAAGGTTTGTGTGTCAGTCAGCAGAAATCCATGAAGTAGCTGGGTATCCCTTGGGTCATCTGGAATTAAACTGTCACTGAACAGTGCGCACAAAAAAGTTTTGGTGTCAAGGCAAAAATTGCTGAAATAAGCTTCATTGTATACGTATGTCTCTGAGGAAGAGCTCATTTGCCATCTCCTATTGTAGTTTTTAAAAACTTTTTCCCTCATCATTTTATAATTGTTTCTATGCTATCATACATTTATGGATATAACATTTATGTTTCAACATTTGGAGGTTTTTTTATGTACATATGCACCCAAAATTTCCAGTTGGGAATTATTAAAGGTTATTCATACATTTTATGAATATATTTCCAGCATACTATGGTTTTTACTTTTGTGAATGGTGTATCAAAAATACAGCACATTCTGTCAGCCTTCAACGTGTGTTGTGTTCATTGCTGTATTCCTAGGACCTAAAGCAGGACTAGCAAATGGCAAATACTTGTTAATGGTTATTGAGTAAACATTTGGCAAAATGCACTGTCTATGGGAAAAAAATGAACCAATACTGACAACCCTGTTGGTTTCAGAGTTAGTCGTATCCATGCTTCCCAATAAACATGTTATTATAACCTACTGGGTGCTGTCTAATTACAGCAGTTCTCTCTCATCTTGGCTGTGAGTTTTGCCACCATCTCAGCATTGTCTCCCTCTCCAACTCGTAGCCCTATTCCTATCCACTCAATTTCCATCCCTAGTAGTGGCCTGAGCCATGGACATGTGACGTCATTTGTCCCGTTAGAATCTTCAGAAAGGTGATTTTAGTTTGGACTTTCCATAACCATCTGCTCATTGTGAAGGGACAAGTCAGAGGCCAAAGCCAAAAGCCTGAGGATAATAAGATAAAACAAAGGAAGATTCTGTGTCCCATGATGTCATTAGTGAGCTATTGAAGTAAACTTGAAACTTTCCAACCTGGAGATTTAGCGTGCTGTGAAATGGTGTTTACTCCATCTCTTAATAGCTTTCCAATTATTAACAGTAGGCCGCACCCCATGAGCCAATTGCTGCAAATGAGATTTGAAGGTGCACAATAATTTAAATAAAATAAATAGCCTGGTCTACTGTATAAACAGAAAATGCATTCCTTATCTTGTTTTGTATGTTTTATATTTTTCTAAAACTTATAAATTACTGACCATGCTTTTTAAAGAATGGGAGTATGCAGACATTTGGAAAAGGAACATACCAGATGGAGATAGCTTGGAGTTGCCAAGGGCTTGAGGTTCAGAGCACCTGGAACTTTTCAGGCTGAGCAAAGGGCTCAGTGTTTGGATCAGGATGAGCAAGGGAGAAAAGAGCAGGAGAGGAAACAGAGCTGCGCGGATGGCACGCAGGTCTTTTAGGGGCTGGAGGTCCTGGTAAGGATTGACTTGCATTTGCTCAATACAAAAGGTTTTTAGGAAGAGAGTAAATTAAGTGTACTTTCAATATTGTTGTGATACATTGTGGGCTTGGGGGAATAAAGGCCCAAGTAAAGAGACCTAAATAGCGGCCTTTTCCAATGAAATCAAGAAACAATGTTGGCAGGGACTGGAGTGCCAGTAATAGAGATGGTGAAACATGCTCAGATTTGACACAACTTGCTGATGGATTGAATGTAGGCAGTGAGAAATATGAGTTGTGAAGAGAAAAGAAATCAGCCCTGAGACTGTAGGCCTGAGTCTCTACAAAAAAAAGGGTGTCCAGTTATTTACAGGTGATGACAGTAAGAGGAGTAGATTTAAGAGGAGTCGATTTGTGTGTAGGGTAGGGGAATAGGTAAGGCTCGGTTGGGGACTTGTAAAATTACATGAACTCTGAGTAGCACTTGTGATACATAAGTGTGTTTATGTGCATATAACATGTATTATGATCTCATATTATGCAATGATATTATGATGTTTCTGTATATAACATGTCATATATATGATATATGTGATATCATGCACATATACAAAGAACTATATACAGAGAGTGGCTAGAGTAAGAAATCTAGGAGTATTTGATATAAAAATGGTATTTGAAGCTAGGCCACAGAAGAAATTTCTTAGAGGTCTCTTTCCTACGTGAAAATTTAAAAAAGAAGTGGAAAAAGCTGAAAAAGATGGCCTTGGGAGCTACAATGATTTAGAGGCCAAGGAGACAGGAATGGACACAATTTGTGTCATTTAGGATGTTTTCCTATAAGCAGAAGAAAGATGGTGTGGGAGACGAAGGCAGAAGTGGATCAAGGACAAATTCTTTTGAAGCTGAGAGACAGAAAAGTACAGTTAAAGCTGATGTGGTCAGCAGAGAAAACTCACTGCCTCAGGAAGGAAAAGTGAGTGAACAACGCATGGTCCCTTGCACAGCGACTGGGCTGGAGCCCCACATGCGGACAAGGAACAACAGCCAAGGCGCAGCACAGGAGAAGCTCCCGCTCACCACTCCAGTAGGGTAGAAGGGAGGTGGGCGGTTCTGGAGGTTGGCTTCCGGGGGGCCTCAGTTCAGGCAACTTAACTGCTCATTCACTTCATTTATTTCCATGAAATAGGAGAGAACTCACCAGTGAAGCCTGAAGAAGAATATGCTGGAGTTTTGAAGATGCAATGAAAGAATATGATGTATGTTAACATTTTAAAAGTTACAATGGTAAAGGATATATTGACATTCATCAGCTTTTTAAAAAATTGCTAATCTTGGACACCTATACAGTCATTCTTGCCACTTTTTGAAGTGCTCTGGAAGTCTTATTTCATCAGTGTCTTTTGTTGCACTGTGGTATATCCTCAATATCCTAACAGGTTCAAAAAATTTATCTTTCAAGGTCATTTCGACCTTGGGGAAAGAATGGAAGTCACACAGTGCCAGAACTGGTGAACATGTGAAAGAGAAATGTTCCCGCAGCCAGTAAACTCCGGCGGGTTAGTTGCCTGGGTAATATTCCTGCTTCAGTTCTGGTTGCTCTTGTCTCTTAAAAACATCTGGTCACTGCAATGCATAGGTGGTTATTATGATGTGCATTGCATAAACCCATCCCCAGCTGACAAGTCATTCTGCCTCTGTACTTCCTGCATGCTTATTCCCTATAAGCCTTAGACCACCGGAGACCATGGCTTGATCTTTTGGGAATGACCCCAGGCAGTATCTATTGATATAAATAAGTCTACTTTCAAATCCTGGGTGTTGTTTGGTGAGTGTGCTTGTCCTACCATCTGGTGTGCTGGCCAGGAAGACCAACTCTGCTGCCCTTTTTGATCACCAGCAATGGCTTTTGTGGACAGAACAAGGACTTCCCAGGTCCCACAGGAAGGTGTACCCGAGACTTCTCAAGTCCCCCCTGAAGTCTTAAGCAGGATTCCTGGCTCCAAGCTTAGGTGGCTCATATTGGACCCCAAAGGTTAAAAAGTCACTGTTTGTCTGTCTGATGGGCTGACTGACTGTCTGTCTCTCCTGCCTGCCTGATTCTCCTAAAACCCCTTGGGGAATCACAATTTGTCTGTCTGTCAGTCCTGCTTAGCTTGAACAGAAGGGACATCTGATCGCTTTCCTTAGTCAGGATCACCTTCAAAGGAAGAGGGTTGGAATGTTTTACCTCCGAGGGCTGATGAATGTGTGAATGAGCAGAATGGACAGATTCTTTTTCTTTCAGTCCTTTAATTAGACTAGCTTCTTACACAATTGATCTTTTTTTTCTTTCTAATGTGGAATAAGATGCTATTTGATTTTGTTTTTCCATAGCTAATATTTTTTATGTATATGCTTTAATCATTTTTTTCTTTACGTTTGGACAATTTCATTTTTGTGTATCTTGGTATTATTTTATTTACATTTCTTGGACAAAAAGTTCATTTTTCTTGGAAATATGGTGTTATAGATTGAGCTAAATTCAGAAATTTTAAATCTATAAATATGTATTGCCTAATTTCTACTTTGAGAATTCTAAATATATGAATATAAAAAAAGAAAGGAGCAGTTCATGCGTACAATTTTTGTTTTTATTGTGATATTTTTTCCTCTCTTGAATTTCTTATAACTTCTTAGCTATTGTTTTTATTCAAACAAAACTTATATGTTTATATTTGGTAATCTGAAAAACTAATTTGCATATAGCATCAGGTAATGCAGCAACCATTGTTGGATTCCTATTACTTTGTTTAGTGAAATCTTGTATCATGTACAATCCTGTTTTCTTCTATCATCACTATTTTGTATTCTTTAAAAATAATAATAAAAAGTACATACTTAAAAAAAAAGAACAATGTAGCAATAGGCTGCCCAATGTGTGCCCCAAGACGGGGAAGACGGGTCACAGCGGCTGACGGGGCCTGACCGGAAGTTCAGGGGTGATTGACACATGGCATAAGAGAAGCCTTGCACTCTCCTTAGCTAGGTCAGGGGGTGTAGCCGGGCAGGCATCTGAGTTCAATTCCCAGTTCTACCAAAGAAAAGAAAAAAAAACAAAACAATTTTGGGCAGCTTGGTGAGGGTCCATCGTAGAAGCACTGGCAACCCTAATGTTATTGTCCCGAGGTCGGCGTTGTCTCATGAGACTACATATAATATGCCCAGCAAGATAATAGTTCCTGTCCCAGTTTGACTTGTTTCTGTCTTGCAAACAGCACATCATTGTGATGCATGTTACATAAACCAATCCTCAGTTGACAAGCCGTTCTGCCTCTGCACTTCTTACGTTCTTGCGCTACGTACCTATTCCACCATTTTTGGTGGTCATGGACTGCCAGATATCAGGGCCTCACACTCTGGGAGAGATCCTGATCAGTGCCCGCTGATGTGGGCAAATCTGCCTTCGGATCCTGGGAGCTGCTTCGGTGTGCCTGCTGCCATAGCAAGCGAGGAGAACAAGAACACGCTGTAGCATTTTAGGAGGCTGCTTTCTATGGGATAGCATGGGCAGCACCATTCACTGTACTTTTTTAATCACGCCTTTCCAGTGTCTTCCAGAACTGCTTCAGAAAATGGCAGGGATAGTGGGAGACGCATGCTAGAAGCAAGGGAGAGTTTTTGAGGATGTTCATGGTAAAGTGTGTTTCACTGCAGTAAAATTTTAATCTTTTTTTTCAGAGGAAGACAGGGTCTCACTACACAGCTCAGACTCACAGTGATCCTCCTGTCTCAGCCTCCCCACACTGACTACAGGGGTGTGCCACCACTACCAGTTTCAGTGGCTGGCATGGTAGGCCTGGGGTTCCAGGGCCTGCATGGCATGTGGTTCTGGGGATAGAACCTGGGTCCTTGCACTTGGCAGGCAAGAAGTTAGGCCACTGAGCTATCTCCCTGGCCCTATTATAGTAAAATCGTAATGCAAACATTCACTGTATTGTTCACCACTTTCTGGAAGTTACATGACAGTCAACTAGGAAAGTAGAGGAGCCATGTGACAAAACAACAGGTCCTGGTAACTTGTGGTGATCAGGATTGAATTTACATTCAGACAGGATCAGTTTTGCTGCCCTTTTTTTTTTTTTTTTTTTTTAGCTCTGTGGATAAGCCATGAGCATGCCATGGTTTGCCCAGCACTGTAATTTAGCTCAGAGACTAATATAGTATCTTTAAGTTCACTGCCATATTAGTAATGATTCTTAAAGAGTTCACTGGTCTCATCACATTTTTTTCTTAGATTTTACAACATGCTTAATTATTTGGACTGTAATTTATTTATATTAGATACCTAACACATGTGTTGTATATAATTTAAGAAGCTGGAATGAGATTTATTTGACTTTCTGCAGTCAGGAAGTGCACTGTTAGCTCTGATCTCCTACAACTGAAATATTCCTTCTGAACATGGAATATAGTCATTCAAGGTAAAAGAAAACAGGTAAAGTATCAAGGGAAAGATGACCAAATGATTTAAAAGTATGTGCAGTAGTGAAAGGATTCTTGAAGAAATACATGTTGAAGTTTATCTCCAAAACTATGTAACCTCATTAACTTCAGGGGCAACCACAGTGTATTTTGAGATGTTTGTAGCTGAAATCAGAATACAAAATTATCAAAGAATAGAAGTATCTGAGGGAAATTTCTAAAAGATATGGAAAATGTGTTTATTTATCTGATTTGTTACTCTATATTAAAATCTTTCAAAGAATAAGTTTGACTTATTCTTGGTATAATATTTTCTTTCATGATAATAATTTACAAACACATAATTTCGATTTTGAGCCCTTTATAGAGAGTAACCTAACCTTATAAGCATTTACATTTCCAAATACCCTTTTAGCTAGTACTCGACCAGTATTTATCTACAGAATTGACTATCAATTAGTGCAGAAATTCAGTTGCTCACAACTCAGCTGCTTTGCATGAATAACACTCTCACTGATGCTATGAACATATTTGTTAAGATAGACAAATACTTTTCTATTCGGAGCCAAAAATTTTCTATCCCCTGACCAGAAAAATCAATCTCCAAATGATAATGTCTAATTACTAAACCACCAGGGAGCTGAAGCTTCCTATTTTAGTGTGAAATAAAATAGAAAATGATGATGAATAAGTACGTCCTCATTAGGCTTCGGAACATTCTCACACTGTGTGTGGGATGGGAAAAAGCCCTAAGAGGCCCCTGTGTGCATCATCTGCTTCCAGAAAAGATAATAACTAAATTATGTAAAATGCTGTTGTCGTTCTTATATAAAAAATTCACTGAAGACTATTCTAAAAAATCATGCACCTATGAATTTTCAAAATCCTATAGTATAAAATCAAATTTATAGACCTTTTTGTGTGTTGACATAATATGTACTTGGTGTAGTGAATTTGTGTAACAAATTCTTGGACTCATGAAGTGGTCTTTACCCAATACATTATTAGGGTTTCTATTTTCAAGAAACAGCCTCTGAGATGAATGTCAGTGTGTGATTCATTTTAAAACAAGGGTTTCCAGGACAGTGTGACAGAGAAGCAGAGTAAGGACAAAGAGATGACAAGAGGAGCAATTGTGCAATATTAGCAATAAGACCGGCTGAAAGTAGGATTTAAAACAACTATGTGAGGGAATTCTAGAATACATATACACTTCAGAATTGTGTAACTATAAGGCAAAAAAATTGGATCTGTACCCAACAGTGTTTATTTAATAGGTTCAGAAGTGCGAGAGGGGAAGGATCTTCTGGGAGAGGATGGAAGGAAAGAAACACCCAGGCAGTTCTGACTTCCGTCATTTGCTGCTAGAGTGGCTCTGATATCTGAGGGCAGTGACCTGGAGATGGATAGAACTGGGTCTTTGAAAGGACATCGGAGGGCTTGTTCCACCTGCACTAACAGGAAATGAAGTTGAGGGCACGTGGGCAGGGCACCAGCAAAGTCCCCTCCCTATGGAGGGCACCTGCAAGATGCTGAGAAAGTGCATGCAGCTTGCGGAAAGCAGTTACAGTGCTGTGCAGGAATCAGCTCAACGGCTGTCACTGTGATGCTAATAGGAATGTGGACTGTCACGATGACCCAATACGTGACATTCGAGTCCCAACGTGTTGTCACCTTATGCTTTCAATTTTCTAAGTTACATATTATTGTAGGAAAATGTCTGATTTTAAGATGGGCTCTTATACAATGGCTAATCGGCCAAGCACTTACTAGTTCTCAGGCCCCATCCAGGACAAAGCTTCACGCCTCTGGTGCTGGCAGCGAACATGCCACCATCAGCTTCTCCAGCTACAACCTCTCCTTAGACTATTTTTTGGTTCTTTTTTTCTGATTTTTATAGATTGTCTCATTTAGTTTTTCCTTTATTGCTGGAAGAAAATATCCAGCACTCAAAATTAAGGAAGGAAAGGTTTATTTAGCTCATCATTTGTGGAGGTTTCACTCCATATGCAGCTGGCTCCAAAGCAGAATAGCACATGGCAGAGGGCAGCAATTCATGGTGGTGGAAAGCTGCAAAACAGCAAGAGCACAAGGGAGGAGCAGTGGCAACAGTGACAACAGAGAGCAAGTCCATCTTCCTTATGTTGCACTCAATCTACCCACCCCAGGCTGGGCATAGCACTCACGCCCATAATACCAACAACACTCACTTATAATCCCAGCACTGGATCATGAATCAACCACAAACTCTAGAAGTGCACCTTATAACTGAATGTGGCTTTGGGAGGACAACTAGACACAAACAATAACATGGATCTTATTTGTAATTGGAATAATTAAGGTAATGGAAATAGTAATGAATACAAGCTGTAAAACAGGGAGGATTATACACACATTTCACAAAAACCCAGATGATGCTATGATGAGAAAAAAGTTGAGTGGCTGCTGCTGTGGGGGGCCAGTTTTGGCACTGAGGTAAGCTGGCCAAGACCTCAACTAAAAACAGACACAAGTGTATACTTTTTTAATTATTGGAAATTCATGCTATGTATAGCAGTTCTATATACATACCAATTGACAGAGAGGTAAATACTAGTGTTAGCCATTTCCATCTCCAATCTGTGTGTGTGAGCAACAGTCTCAAAACACAAAGAATGATTATATTAAAAAATATATACCATGACAGACACATTGCCATTAATCCTTTTCAAGATACCCTCGCTCCTTTCCACACACTTACCCTATCATCCTTATCGCATTCCAAAGCAGCTCGGGAAATTCCCGTCATCAGTGTCCAGCTGTCCTGTTGTGTTTTCTTTGAATCAGTTCAGAATATTTCCTCTGTGGTCATTCTGACTTTGGAAATGGCCAGAAGACACAGGGTTTGGATCTGGTGGATAAGGTGAGTGAGAACACGGTCGTGTTTTTAGAAACACTTTTCTATTTAATTGACAGGAACATTCGCCACATATTTTGTCACATCTCAGAAAGATACTAATGAAAGAGTACTTCCAGAATTGCATCAAAAGCAGCAAGAACAATGGGATAAGTGTGTTTAAAGTGAAGAGAAGCATGTTGTGGGGTAGGGCTTTCTGTAACAGTTTTTAACTTAAACACACAGAATTTTTTGAGTAGCCCTTGCATATATCTATATACAAATATATCCTTATTCCTTACTTATTACTAGAAAACTTTGGACAAATAGACAAAGAAAATGTAATCATGAAAGTTTCGCATTAAGGAGAACAGATATTCCATTTAACTCTGCCATTGTGAAGCCTGAAGTTCCAAGGTGAAGGAGCCCTCCAGGGGCGCCAGACCTACGAGCTGACAGAGCCAGCCCCAGAATCCATCTCTGAATGAAGAGTTTCATTTCCTCTTCTCATCTGATTCTGCTTCTCTCCTCTGGGTTTACCAATTGAACGGCAGCCAAGAATGAAAAGCCATTTATTGAGAAGAAAATAATATTTAAGTGATAAATTTATTTTCTCCTACAGTTAATGAAAATGACTTCTAGATTTTTGGGGGGCTGAAATTAGCAATCAGCATCAATCAGAACTTCAAATTACTCAGAAGAGTGGGGAATATCTGTTCTGAATGACTGCTAATATTTCTAGCTGCTTTTACCATGCATAAGAGAAAAACACCCTCTGGTTCTGTGCGGAGTTCTGGAAAAGACATTGACTACACATGATTTTTATTCCACAGCTCTGGCCCAACTGAAAAATTCTTTTTCTTGGAAATGCAAACTATTTTTATTGCTGCCTGGGAATATTTAATCTTTTCAAATGTTTTGGTGTACCTTTTGCTACTTGAAAACCTGGAAACCTCGTTTGACTGAAAATATTATCCAAGTAGGTTCTGAGTGAAATTGAGATGACTTTCTTTAAAATTCAAACTTAACTCTAAGTGATTGCAACAATCAGTGCCTCACGTACCTGGTGAGATCAGTATGTGCTGTTAATTAACTTTCCTGATTTTCTGAGATTAACTGAGACTAACTTTCTTGATTTTCTTTATGATAGGATTTTCTTACTGATTTTAATGTTTTAGTTACCTTAACTCATCGTATCACTATGTGTTCATTTTTACCTTTCATTAAGCTTGAAATATTCTGTATAAACTGCAAATTTTAATAAAGATGCATCAAATTTTGAAGCAGCATGTATTCCCTCAGCAAACAATCGCTGATCTTTTCCCCTGTGGAAAGCACTGAAGTTACAGCACAAAATAAGGATGCAAAAGTTCTAGCTTTCCTGGAGTTTGCCTTGAAATCACATGGTAGCTTAGGCACAAGCACATCCGTAAGTGGCGACACTGCTAGGTTATGTATTTTCTCTAAGTGCTGTCAAGAAAGTAAGATAGGATACATGGTGCCTGGACAGGGAAGTGGCTGAGACTGCGCTGTCAGAATAGCTAGTGCTTAGGCCAGATTAATCGATCTGGCATGATCTGGGGCTGAGGGATCCTTGCAAAACAAGTACATAGGCAGAGACGGCATGATCTGAAACATGGAGAGACAGAAAGAGGAAAATTTTTTTTGGGTTTCCTTGGTCTCTTGATGGACCCAGGGAGAAATGGCAGCAAAAATGAAGTAAAGATAGACAAGGAACAAGATCAGAGTCCAGGTGGGGGCCTCTTTGCCTGATGAGCAAGAGACCTTCCCAATAACAGAAGGGGTATTTATTTATACTCTTCCAAAGTGAGTATCAGGTGGCACAAGGTTGCCTAGCGACTAATGGTCAAAATTGTTCAGGCAGGGTATTTTTCTCAAGCCTGAGGTAGCTTAACTGTTCTAAGCACCAAGGCCTTGTCCTGCCCTCCCATGTATAATCAATTTCCAACTTCAGCTGCTCCACACTTTCTTTGGAGCATGGTTAAAATAGTAATGTGAGGTGAAGCTAGAGGGCAAATGGCACTGGATCACGCAAAGATGCATAGGACTTGGGAAGCTGGTGACCAACAGAAGTTTGTGAAGAAATGTAGCTGTTAGAAGGACAACTGCAGTGGGGGAGGAAAGAGGGAGGAAAGGAGGGAAGAAGAGGGAAGGAAAGGCAAAATAAATGAGGAAAGTGCTACTTCAGGCTTTCCTTAAGGCCCCCATAGCATGAGAAGGTTTGTGTGGTAAGTTCTCTGATTGGTGCTTGCTGACTTTAGACTATTGGAAATTGCTAATGCCAGAACATGGACTTTACTGAGTCTAAGGTTCTTTCCATGGGAACCACACAGCCCTCATCATACCAGGGCGCTGCTGTACACATTATCCACTGATTATATTTTCAATAAGTGCTGTGCTTGGAAAACTTTGAGAAGCCAAGTGATGGAGTAGCAACAATTCAATGTCGAAATCTCTTGCCTCAATGTCCCAGGAGTGACAATCCTGGCACAAGAGCTTGCAAGTGTTTTTTCCTCCAGCTCCTGGCCCCTGACTTCATTTTCCTGTTTCCATAGGTGTATTTTTGTTGCTGTGGTCAATTTGTAGTACACAATATGTTGTAGTTGACACCTAGCATGTTTCCCTGCCCTAGTCCAAATCTCATGTTTTCAGAATAGGCCCTTTTAGAAGGTGATGAGGTCTGCAGGTTGCTCTACTCATTTGTGGATTGATCAGTTTAATTCAGAACATTTAGCTTGTAACTAAATGTTTTGTTAAGAGATGGGAACGGATTAGAAGTGGAACATGCTTTAGGAGGTATCTCACCCTCCATGGCTCTTGCCTTTATTCCTTACTTCTGAGCTGCTGTGGGTACAACAGTTTTTTCTGGTGTGTTCTTCCACCATACGCTTCTGCTTTAGAGCCTGTTGGCCATAGACTGAATCCTCTGAACAACGAGCCAAGTTCAACCTCTCCTCCTTAAATTATACATCTTGGTCACTGCATCGTATCAATAAAAAAGCTGATTCATATGATAAACTTTGGTTGTTTTGTGTTATACCACCCTTTTCTGCTATATCCAGGCTTCTAATTCAATGACATTATTAATTTTATTTAAGCAAACATTAAGAATACATATCATGACCAATATTTAATCAAGTATAAAATGTGTCATGCTTCTTTTCATCTATAATTTTTTGTTTTTCTTATAGTTGGTTGCATGATTGTTTATGTACATATGGTTACATTGTCATATCACTCCAGCGCTTGTGTTTGGTCAAATTACTAAGTTTAATTTGTGATGTCCATTTTTTATTTTTTTTAAATATCTGGCTTCTAAAGACTTATACCCTTGCATAGAAAACAGAAAGAGTTCTTGTGCATGATAGCACTTGTCCTTCATATTTTCTTATTTTTGTTCTTATCCTTATTTTTAGTTATCTTCTGAGTTGTATTTTATTTTCAAGTCCCATATCTGTTGGGAGCTGCTAAAGCTGAAAATTGGCCATACGTGGAAGAGCAGGTCTAGGCATGAGTGCTCAAAGCAGTCAAGCTACCTCAGCTATTAGTCACTAGGCAACTGTGTGTCCTGTGATACAAACTTTGTAAAGGTATAAATAAATGCCCCTCCCTTTGCGGAGAAGTGGGGCTGTAGGGGAGTGTGGGGTAGTGGTGGTGTCATTTTTACAATCGGGCAACAGGTCATCACCTGATCCAGCTCTTGTCTATTTGTCTATATTTTCTTCATTACTGCCACCATTTTTTTTCTGGGCATGATTAGTCACACCAAGAGACAACAGATCTTTATTTTTGGCACTGGAATAGGGACACCCAATATAAGACAAGTGGGCAGCAGATATACTTCTAGACAGTGCATATGAAGGAGGGCAGTGAATTAGTTAGAGCCAGCATTCAACACAAGCATGCATTGGTACTGGACATCAGGTGTAAAGCATGAGGATGGAGGCTCTTTAAGGCCAGAAATGAGTTCCCTAGCACCAGAAATGAGCTTTCAGACAGATAAATGAGAAATAAGTGAAGGGCAGGCCAAATAGCTCAATGGATTAAAACTCCTGCAAGCAGGATCAGGGGCCAGAGTTTGATCCTGGGCCTGCTGTGCTAGCACCACCCCCGAGAATCACTGAGACAGCAAATGAGACTGGGCATGGTGGTGCCTACTTGTAATCCCAGCCCTTGGGAGGCTGTAAACAGGCAGATCACTATGAGTGTGATCTAGTAGTGAGACCCTGAACACCCTGTAGACCCTTCCCTAAAAATACAGAAAAATAAATTTTAAAAAAATGTGAGATAAACGAGCTTAAAAAGAGAAACAGATTTAAGAGAAGCCCAAAGAGAAAAAAAGTTATAATGAGTTAAAATTGGGACAAAGAGAATCTCAAAAATCACAGAGGCATGTGTATGTAGAGTGATTTGTGCATGCTTTAGAGTACATGGAAGATTTTCAACATATCTGCCATTTCTGAAATTCGGGTCCCTAATAATCCAGAGCAAGTTGTATGTCTTCATAAAGCTCTACTTTTTAAAATGTTAAAAGAATTAAAACAAGATGTTGCTACTTATGGTTATACTGCTCCCTTTACCTTGAGTTTAGTAGAAATCCTAGGACAACAGATTATGACCCAAATGATTGGAATAGATAAAGTATGTTTAAATCCAGGAGATTATTTACTGTGGAAATAAAATTTCTTTGAATATGGCACAGAGCAGGCAGCTCTTAATGCTGTGTTCATAATATAAACATTACAAAAGATATGCTAGTTGGGGGAGGTGCTTTTGCTAGCACAAGCAGTCAATTTACATATTTGCATTGTAAATATATGAGCCAACTAAGCTAGCTGCCATGAGGGCCTGGAGGGAACTTCCTTCAAAGGACAAGGAATCGCTTAATTTGGCTTCCCATCAGGGCTTTGAGGAGACTTTTCAAGATTTTGCTGCATGCTTAATGCAAGTAGTGAGAGGATTATAAGTGACATGGAAGCTAGAAAATTAATAGTTCCAGTACTGGCCTTTGAAAAATGCAAATAAATGGAGTGAAGAGGCTTTAAGGACCTCTGAAAAGTGGGCTACACTGCCTGAGATGTTTTGGATTTATGCAAATATTGGCCCCTCATGTATGCAGGGAGCAGCCTCAGAAGAAGCCATTACTCAAGTTATTCACCTACAGGCTGGGGGAAAAGAAAAAAACAAGGCTGTTTGTTTCCACTCTGGGGATGGGACGAAACCATTCCACTGCACCAGTTAAGGCAGCCAGCCATTATCTGTCTCTTCTGTAAAACCTTCTAGTCTCTGTACAATCTACCCAAACCATTGCTAAAATTACCCCTAGACACTCAATGTTGCTCAATTGGTCATTTTTTCCTTGGAAAAAAAATTGGAAAATTCATAAATAGAGGCAAACAATTTAATAGCTTTGGATTTTCTGACACCTATTGGGTTCAACAAATTAAGCAAAATCATCCAGAGATGGAATTGACTATTGAAGGAAAAGTATTTAAAGGGCTATTAGACACAGGTGCAGATGTTTCAATGATTGCTCAGCATCACTGGCCTGAAGCCATGGCCTCTGGATGTGGCCACTACAGATTTACAATGGGTGGGCAAGGTTTCTTACCCTAGTGGAAGGGATAAGGTGATAACTTCGAGGGTGCAGAAGGTCATTCTGGATATTTCTCTCCTTATGTCTTTCCCCATATACCAGTCGGTCTATGGGGTTGTGACATATTACAGGGTATGTGAGCATTTTTGGCCAGTCCTAACTCCCTGGTGACTCACCTGATGTTGAAAGGAGAAAGGTGTCCTTTCCCCTCAAGGGCATGGTAAAAATAACCAAAGGAGAAAAGAATCTCTTCCAGTTATTCCTAAAAGGATCATTTTGGCATAGGCTACCCATCCTCACAATTTCAGGAAGGGCCTTGGTCCCTTCTCCAACCCCACAGCTGGCATCCAAGATAATTTGGAGTTCTGATGATCCTGTTGGGTTGAACAGTAGTCTCTCATTCAGGAGAAGATTACAACAGCTCGTACACTAGCTAATGAATAGATGATGGCAGGATGTCTAGAATACTTAATAGTCATTGGAATATCCCCATTTTTGTAATCAAAAAAGTCATGAAGATGGAGGTTGCTGTAGGCCTTGAGGGCAGTTAATGGCACCATGGAATCTATGGGAGCATTTCAACAGGGATTACCTAATCCTTGCCTTTTCCTCTATATTTTGCTCTTGTGGTGATTGCTTTAAAACACTGTTGTTGTTTTCTTCTCTATCCCTGTCCCCTGCCAAGATAAAAAATGTTTTGATTTTAGTTTGCCCTCTTTTAATAATCAGGCCCCTATGTGCTTCTTCCAATGGTGTTGTTTGCCACAGGGAATGGCAAATAGTCTAACCCTGTGCCAATAGTTTGTGGCTGTAGCCATTCCGTCAGCACAAGAGGCCTAGAACATGAATCCCATCCATCTTACACCAAATGTTTATCCGATTAGATGATGCCCTCAGCAACACAGCTCTAGTGATAGCCCCTGAAAAGGTTCAGACTATAGTACCATTTGCATATGTGAAACACCTTATTCAACAGAAACATACTGTACCCCAAACTGTTCAGGTTCAGATTAATCATTTTACAAGCCTAAATGATTTTCAGACTTTGCTTGATAACATTAATTGGCTCCACCCAGCTTTTAAGCTAACTACTAATGATTGAAGTCCTTTCTGATGTGTGCAAGGGTGGCTCAGACTCTACTTTAAAAATAAAAATTACATCAGTGGCTAAAACTGCCTTAGATTAAGTTAATCAGGATCTTTCTTTTTTTTTTTTATGAGCAGGATATATTTATTGAGAGAAAGAAAGCTCCTGTCCAAGAGATGGACAGGAGGGGTCCCAAGGGGGTAGTCCCTTGGAAACTGTTTCTTCCCAGGGACTTTTATAGTGTAAAACCATGTGGGGCTAAGGTGGAGAGAATGGAAACTTGCTTAGGTGGACAAGAGTTGGGACAAAACTATGGTCAACTAGTGGGATTACAAACACCATTGCGCAGGTAAAATTGATTAAGTCCAGGACCAAATGGGAGAAGCAAGTCACATAACAAGGGAACATGAATGTAAAACATGACTTAATCTGGTGGCTATCAGATAGTGATTCTTCCTGACTTTCCTAGGGTAATAATTATTTCTGGATGCTATTATTTAGGCAGGTGAGCATTTGTTTGGTCTTTAGGTTTGGATTACAGGAGCATCCGTCCCTCCCACAGTTGTAAGGTATCTTGTCTTCTGTGTTATCTCCTTCGAAGCCTGGCCCTATCTGACTGCCTATAATGTTTCTATCTATGAAGGGCAAGGGAGATGGCTTAGTGGAATAAGTACTTCCCTGGCAAGCGCTAGGCCTGAGTTCAATCCCTGGAGCTGTAAAAAAGAAAAAAATAAATGCACACACACACACACACACACACACACACACACACACACACACACACATATATATCCTGCCTGCAATATACCCATATACCCTCTCTAAAAAGTAACCCAAATTGCCATGAGGCAACCATGGGCGATGACCTCTGGCTTCTTCAGGCAAAAGGGGTTGTAGTTGTGGGCCAGCAGTCAGAGATACTCTCCAGAGGTTCTATCTAAAGGCCCTCAATAGATAACAGACATTTTCCTCTTGGGTGGATGTATAGTTTTGAGTCTGGAGGATACAAAGCCAAAAAACTATTATACATGCAGAAGCCAAATAATAAGATCAACAGGATAATCATGAATAGTTAAGAAATGATTTTTAACAAGGAGACAGTAATGATTTCCTATAAAAATGATAAAGATGGGGCCCAGGGGAACTCAGCATATAAAAGCACTAGTTAGAAATTGTTGTAGGTCGATTGGCAGAGATTTCTTAAATGTGAGGTTTAATCCTTTTTTATTTTTCATGGCCATTGCATATTGTCCCAAATAAGCTGGCCTATTCTCATGTCTCATCAATTATGCGATTACTTGTAGCACATGAATTGTCAGACCTAGAGAAAACACCGAGTACTCTCCAGTTGACAAGTGGGGCCACTGGCTATAAAACTACCGACAAATCTGCATAAGCTTGTATCAAATGTCTAACAGGCAGTTAACATGGGCACTCTTAGGCTGAGAGAAGGCCCATGACCACTTCTATATGAAACTTTTTCTGACTCTGTCATGAATACTTTTTTTTTTTCCTTCTCTAGCAGCTATGGACATTTTTTGCTTGAAATGTTCCTTCTCTCTGTTTGGATCAAGGGAAGCATAACTTTTTCCTGACTGGCCTTTGTTCCTGTGGGATGCTACTATTACTATTCTCATTTTCCACGTGCAATTCCATTTTATATCCTTTTTATCTCAACTCAAACAAATTCATTCCTGCAAACCTTTCTAACTTCTGCAGCTTGTGTTAGACAGCAGAGTCCACTGAGCAACATATAACTTCTTAGTTTTAAAGCCTTAAGGTGTGTCTCTATAGACAAAATCTGATGGACCCCAATTAAATGAATCTTAATCGAGCATATTTGTTATAGATTTTATCTACATGACTACTTGGGTTTTGGTATCTTCTAGGAAGAACAAATTTTTCTGAGATTAGAACATACATAAACAAAGCATGAACATTCAAACTAACAGGTACATTTATAAACTTTTTTGAGACTTAGCACTTGTAACTCAATAGCTCTTAAACCCATTTATTCATGGAGTCTAACAGTTTGCTATAATTCTTTCTAGTTTTAGTTAAGAGACATCACTCCTGTATTATAATCAGGATCTTTCTAATGCTCAGCTGTCTACAGTGGACCTATCTCTGGCAACACTTTTAATTTTTTTTCCCAATTCAGTATATGCCTGTGGGGGTCCTATGACAGTCTCAGAGTCCCTTACAATAACTACATATGCCACATACATCCTTCACATAAAAATATTATTTCGTTTCATGATGCTATGGAAGAACTGATTGCACATGGGCAAATGTGTGCAATTCAGCTCTTTGGTCATGAGGTATAAACTGTCATTTTCCTTTTTCTTCAATTTGAGAAAAATAGTTATGGCAATTTCCATCTTTTTCATAACCTACCCTGGCTAATTTTCCTGCTGTTACAGATTACAAGTATCCTTCAGATCAATTAATATAATTTTCTTCCTTAGCACTCTTGGTCTGCCCTTCAAAAATAAGCTCAGTCCCCATAGCAGGGAACATGGCCTTCTTCCTGGATGGGTCAACTTTGCGTAGGGGAGGCTATGTAACAGCCTCTTTTTCCAGAATATAAGACACAAGTTTCTCTTCTGTACAAAAGGCTGAATTGAATGGCAAGCAGTCATATGAGGGTTGCAAGACCATTCATCCACTGCAATTAACCTAGTTCAGACAGTGCTTATGTCTACGATGTGATGTGACACACTGAAGCAATCACTGTACACACTGATCAAGACCTTTTTCGTTTACTTTGCACTCTCCAAGTTGTCATCCATTCACATCCTTTTCCAAGTTTTATTGGTCATATACATTCTCATTCTCAATTGCCAGGACCCCTCACTGAATGAAATACTACTATAGATCAACTTCTGGGTGCTGTAACTGTCCCTCAGATACTGTTGAATTGGCTTCTGTATCTCATACCACCTTTCATCAAAATTATTCTACCTTATGCAAACAGTTTCACTTGACCTAAGAGTAGATCCAAGAAATTGTTAAATGATGTTCCTCAAGTGTAACACACCCACCCTC
The DNA here is from genome assembly GCA_004027165.1 of Ctenomys sociabilis. NCBI lineage: Eukaryota > Metazoa > Chordata > Mammalia > Rodentia > Ctenomyidae > Ctenomys > Ctenomys sociabilis. Next base: position 96,800 of record PVKA01000564.1, on the reverse strand, counting down.
ACCTTCTGCGGGAATCAATTGCTGAGGGGTAACACCCTAATCGTCTTTGGCAGATGGATATCACACACACTCCTTAATTTGGTTCTTTGTGTTGGGTCCAAATTTTAGTGGACACTTCCTCAAAATCCATTTTTGTTTCCGCTTACACTGATGAAGTGGCTAAATATGTCATTGTTCAGTGTTTGGATGTCATTAGTGTCCTTTGCTGCCCCTAGACACTTAAGACTGATGATGGCCCAGCAAATATAAATGCTGCCTTCCAAAACTTTTCATATTCCCATATCACAAGCATTCCTTATAACCCTCAAGGTCAAGGGATTGTTGAACCTATTCTGCACAATGAAAACTCAATGACAAAAACAAAATGGGGAAACTTTCCTTACAAAATTCATACCTCATAATAGATTTCACTTGGCAGTGTATACTATTAATTTTTTTTTCAAGTTTGAATAATAAGCATCCCTTTGGGTATGGAGTGAAGTAATTGGGAAACTTGAATTGAAGAGAACAGAAGGAATTTTTTTTTTTTTTTTTTTTTTTTTTAGTGGAACCAGAGATTAAACTCAGGCCCTTGAGCTTGCCAGGGAAGTGCTTATTCCACTGGGCCATCTCCCTGGCCCCTACTATTAAATTTTTAAATTCTACAAAAGATGCAATTATGGTTTCAGACAGTCAATTCCATAAGGTAAAAGAAAAAGGGCTTGCAAAGGTCCTCTGGAGAGATCTCCATACTGGACAATGGAAGGGACCCAGTCCACTACTTATGTGGGAGAAGGGTGTGTTTGTGTCTTTCCAGAGAATGGGACCCAGTCCACTACTTATGTGGGGGAAGGGTGTGCTTGTGTCTTTCCAGAGAATTTTGAATGACCTATTTGAGGACCAGAGTGTGCTGCTAAGCTGTACCAGATCTGGAGAAGTTTCAAGCAATGAGGCTAGAATTGTCCTGGGGCCTGTTGAAGGAAGTGACAAAATGGAAGTCTAAGGCCTAAATAAGTGATAGAGTATATAGAGATAACTAAGCTGAAATTATTAATACAAAGCAAAACACAAAAATACAAAATATGCACATTAAGTTTAGATAAAAGATCTTATCCCTTCAAAATTTTTCTGATAAGAGATCTCTGTTAATTGACAAATAACAAAATCTGATTAGTTCATTTATAATTATAAATGTCTAAAGATTTAATAGAAATACTGTAATTTAATTTGGTCAGGAATGTATTTGAGTGTGTTCTTGATTTTGTAAAGATGTTTCTGTGTTGTGTATATTTGTTTATGTGTTTGTGTATCATTGAACAGCTGTTTCTCTTTTTATTTGAACTTTGGGATACAGACTTAAAAGGAAACTTTTCCCAAAGTTGCCAACTGGTTTAAGTGATATCAAAATTGGTTTACTCACATGTCATCAAAAAAATTTAAGATGATTAAGAAAATTCATTAGAGTGGGTAGACTACTGTACAAGACTCCAATTGGCAGACAGAAGGTTGGCCAACCTCTCATCATTGATAAGGAGACCCCAATAATCCCCATAGTTTCTCAGAAAACACCCCCAATAATTTGGTCATTGATTAAAAGACGTTTCAGAAAAAAATTACAATAAGGTTTTCTCATAAAAGATTCTCTTGGTTCAAAACTAAGAAACAAAGTTTTTCACATATGTAAGATAATCCATTATTGTTAATCTCATTGTATATTAAATGTATTCATGATTCTAGGCATACCTGTCTTCTAAATTATAAATCAAAGATTGTTTTTTGCGATAAGCCTTTTCTTTCAAGTTCAGACCACTACCCTTAGCAAAAATCTTATGTGATACATATATTAATAACAAATTAGGAAAGAGTTTCTTGTGTATTAGATAGATATAATTGGTTGAAAGGGTTATGTTATGTCAACATGAAAATTTAAGTATGTCACAAAATGTCACCATGATTTTCATGCTGTAATGTTACATATGATTACACTTTCTAAATTTCTGTGTATAAATATGTAATTGTTTTAAGGATTAAATATGAGAATATCCATGGTTGTGAGAAAATAACAGTTCTATTTTATGTCTGAGGTATTTGGTATTCAATAGATAGTATTGTTTAGCTTATTGTTTCCATTATAGGATAATGTAATTAAGCTTTTTTTTTTTTTCTGAATGTTGAACAACTGAAGTTTGAAGATCAAAGATTAGAGAGATAAAAGGGCTAAGAATTAGCCCATACTTTGGTAATAGTCCTCTGAAGTCAAAGAGGACTCAGGACATAAGAGAACCTCTTCTGTGACATTCTGTAACTGAGTATAGACTGTAACTTTATGATCAAAGTGATTATGGGACAACAGAGGAGTGATTCAATAAAGCATAGTGTGCATAAAAAGAGTCATCTGGGGAGAAAATAATATCTCTCAAGCTCTCACAGAAAGCAACTTGGTCAAGCAGTGCCTGTGAGTCATTCAGGTGGCTAACACTGACAGAAGATCTAAGGAGGTGCTATACGTAGTTCCAAGATAAACCCTAGGCAGATTTAACTGACATTGTTGGTAAAAAATAAATTTATATTTATATAGATATTACTTTAACTTGGTCTTAACCAACTAGCATAAAAGTGCTGCCATGAGATGTGAAACATAATGCTGTAACAATCTGCTAAGCTCTAAAAGGCTCAAATCACTAACTGCTTCTGATCATTGCCAGCTGCACTGATTACTCACTACTGTTATGGACTGGACTGACCATTGGACTATACAGGGTTACATTTCTAAATATAAGTACCAAAAATTTTTGGACTGGCATCAAGAATGGAAAGGTCTTCTAAAGAGTTCTCCAAACACAGCTTCTCCAACTGCAATGGAACACCCATCAAACACGCAGCAAAACAAAAAGCAGAGATACGTTGGGAGCCACTATAACTAGAAATTGGTCAAATGTGTAGGAGCAGGACTAGGGTTGAGTGGCTAAAGCAGTCAAGCTGCCTCAATCCCCAGAAAAGTATCCTACCTGATTAATGTTAGCTCTAGTCACCAGGCAACCACGTGTCATGTATCATGAACTTTGCAAAGGTACAAATAAATGCCTCTACTGTTATGTGGAAGTGGATATGTGGGGGAGTGTAGGGTGGTGGTGGTGCTGGTGGTGCTGGTGGTGGTGGTGTTTTGCCAATCAGCCAACAGGCCACCACCTGACCCACTCTTGTCTCCTTGTCTATCTTTTCCTTATTCTTATAGCTGTTTCTCCCTGGGGTACAATGGATCACACCAACAGACCAACAGATCCTGGCACATATCTTCTCTTCCTTGATTTTAACCACTGATATAGTAATTTTGATCTTATATTGGTTTCCTGAAAAGGGGGCTGGGTGAAGTTCTTTTAAAAACATTTAAAAAAATTTTTTTTTCTTTAGTATCAGGGCCTTTGCATTAAGCCTCTGCTCTGTGCTCTCAATTTGTTTTTTAAAACAAGGTCTCATTAAGTCACTAATTTGCTGATAGGGTCAGAATTTGTAATCTTCCTTCAGCCTGCCAGAGTTTTGAGACTGTAGATATGTATCTCCACCCTTAGCCTTAAAATAATTTTAGTTACATGTAAAGTGCAAATTTATGTGAGGAAAATCATTATTGTTCATAATTTTGAAAAAAAGATCCTTTGACATTACTGCTGATGTCAGCCCATATTATCTTGATCCTGGTTCTCTATAAATCAATTTTTTCTTCATGTAAGCTTTGGTGAATTTATCTTGCCTGTTGTTTAAAATCTCAGCATGTTATATCATGGTTCTGTCACTGCTACTCATTTTTGCCCCCATCTTACTTGGTCCTTTATTTTTTTCACTTTCTGAAGCAGGTCTGGCAGTGCCTTTTCATCAATGTCTAACTGCATTGTTGTGATTTCCTGACACTCTGAATTTATTTTTAAAATATTGTCTTTTGTAGTCATTGAAACTTGAGGAGAAAAAAGCCACAGTTACACAGTGCCAGCCCTGGTGCTTACAATGAGTGATGACACACTGTAGTGCTTTCATCAGCCTACCTTTCCATTGGATGGAACTTGGCAGCAGCTTCTATTTCATTTTTTAATCATACACTTTGAAGACACTCACCAAGCCTTCCAGATTTGCTCCATGCAACGGCAAGAGCAATGGGGTCAGTGTGTGCCAACTGAGGGGTAATGTTTCATGGGGAATTAATGGCAGTCTTTTTCCATAATAAGTTAATTTCAACACTCACTGTATGTATTGACCATAGGTCATATACTCATAATTCTAAAAGCTAATTCAACTAATCATCTCAGGGAACAAAGATTAATTTCCATGAGATAGGCCAGTCAGGTAAAGAGAACAGACTGACTTTTCAGAGAGTCTATTTTCATTTAATCCCTGTTGACTGCCATACTGACCTCTCCCACATGCAGTGTTTCCAATTCTAGAGCCCTTTAAATTTATCCTACAAGGATGAGAAGGAGGAAATTCCTAGGTGAGTGAAGCACAGGCAGAACCCTGAGGCCAAACGCAATCTACTCAGCCTCACAGCTCACACAGTTGCCTTCTGATCTGGGGTCTTTCCTGTGCTCTTTTCTGAAGAGCATCAGTGGTGCTACCTGGTCCTCCACATGCCAGCCCTGTTGGGCCTGGGGATTAGATTCGGGGGTGACCTCTATCAAAGTGGCCAACTGTAAAGAGGGCTTCTTCTCATGCACAAGGAGAATCCCAGAGAGGCTGCAGCTGTGAGAAACTGAAGAGGAAGAACATCGGACCAGCTCTCAGCAAAGAGTGTGCTCCCTTTACTCTTGGTTTTCTTATTCAGCCTACCTAGTTCCTTGGCAGTTATGCCATACACTGCATCAACTTTAATTTTGATGGAAACATTCTTTAAAAAAAATCTCTTGAATCTTGAAATTCTATAATTTTGTGATCTGAGGATTGAGGGCTGCAGTCTAGGACTAAGATGTGTTTGGTTTCTTGGAGTTGGCCCCACAGGCCTGAGTAGTTCAGTGTGTGGTCGGCTCACACATTGTTCCAGACTGACTCTGGGTCCTCCCAGTCTGGAGAGATGAGCTACTCGGGCCTTTCACACAGCAGGGTGTCCTTGAGGTCCTGCACTCTAGGGCAAGGGAGAAAGCAGGTATCTCCGAAGGAATGAATACTTTGGCAGAAGAAAAATAAACGCTCTTCTAAAAGGAAAATCAAAGCTCAAGGTTTGATAAAATTTAGAACTAACCTTTTATGTATGCAGAGTTTTTGTTGATCCAAGATCCTCTCTCAAGTCACCAAGTCAGCCACAGTGTAACTATTTCCACTTATGGGACATGGGCTCTAAATTACAGTAATGTGATAATAACCTGCACATTTAAATTCTCTCCACTACCTGATGAATGCTTTTTATTTCACAGCTGCATACTCTTAAAGATAATATTGCTCATTGGATACTATACTGCGTACTAGGCAATAAAAGCATTTTAATTCATGAAAGAAATGTGCCTCTTTTACAGTGATTTTTTTCTCTCAGAAAATATGAGAAAAACCAAACAACACATGACTCATTACTAAAGCTCCATGTTTTCACAGCGGATTCCTGGGCAAACGTTGGGATTAGTGCTCCTCTTCTACTGCTCCTATGTTCTCTGAGTCACCCAAGTTTCTGGATGTTGGCTGGGGAGGCCACATTCTCATGGCAGCACATGAGGCTAGGGAAGAATGTGGCTAGAAGGACTGGACGGGGAAACACCACTCCCACATCTGGGGACTCTCAGCCTGCACCCTGGATCCTGCGTTTAGACAGTTTGCTAACCGTGATGTGCGTGTAGACTTCTTGAGATCGCATTTAAATATGTCCTGTGACTCAGGAGATCTGGGGTAGGTCTGACAAGTGCCATCTCTGAGAAGGTCAAGGGCATGGTTTCAGCAATGCTACTGGTCTAAGGGCTTCACTGTAAGAACTACTCACTTTCAATCTCTGTATCTCCTGCAAAAAGAACCCTCTCTATAAGATGAGTTGTCCACCAGACCCAGGGGCCGACCATGAACCAACACAGAGTCTGTGTCCTTACTTCTAAGCCAGAGAGCCCACAAATCCCAGCTCTGACAGCCTCAGCCCCACTCCCAGGATGGTGCACCTGGCCCTGGTCTGTCCTCTTCCTTGAGGACCCCTCCCAGCGTGCACACACCTAGATGCAGGAATATGCCTGCACAAACCCTGTCCATACAGGGGGAGCCCAGGGTAGCAACACAAAAGTACTGTGAGCAAAGGACTTTCATTTATCCTCTTAAGTCCCTGTTGCATGGTCTGTTCCTTTATGCATTCATGGAGACAACAGGGAGAAGGTCCATTCTCTCTGTAAAGCTGCAGGGCCATGATTCTTGGGTGGCCCTATTTCATGAGGCAACACTGCATCTAAAGCACTATTTCTAGGGCACATGAAGAATGGGTTCTTCATCCACTGATCCCTCCATGCACTTCCTATGTGATCACGCAATGCAGGTAGCAGTGTGTGCTCTGTGTGTCTGGTGGATTTCAACTCAGATCTCCTGGTAAGCCCCTCTGTGAGTGGAGGCAAGCCTAGTAATCTCTTTACTTTCCACATCTTTGTCACTAAAGTACGAGTACAATCAGAATGGTTTCTGTCTTCTGCCTGCTTCCTGTTATCGCTCAATTTTATTCTCTTTTTCCCTTAGCCCAAATGCCACCTTCTTAGATGAGATCAGGTGCTTGATCTAGGTAGAAACAGTATTTTCTGCACTCATTTGCCCTTTTGTGTTTGTGGGTTTTTGTTTGTCTTGCTTCATGTCACAGTACACTGCATGCTTCCTCTTGTCTCTCTTTTCCCCTCCTTCTGGTACAGAGCCTGGCATCTAAAAGCAGTGCAGCTGATAAAGCAATGAGAGCTGGCCTTAGGGCTATGTCTTTGCAATCCAGATCCTTGGGAGGCTGAGGCAGGAGGGTTGAAATCTTCAGCACAGCCTGGGGAACATAGTGACTTAGCTGGAACCTGCTTCCTAGTAAAAACTGAAAATTAAAAGGGGTATGTGTGTGTGTAGATGTAGCTCAGTGCAAAAGCCCTGGTTCAATCCCTGGTAACACACACTCACACACACACACACACAACAACAACAACAACAACAACAACAATAACAACAAACAGCAAAAAGCAAAGTATTGTAAGTGGCTGGTGAATAAATGGACAAATAAGTGACATTAATTTTTCTTATGCAAATTTCTTCATAAAGACATTTTATTTTATTTCCTCACTCTTGATACAGGGGTGGATGGGGTGACTTCGGGACAACTACAATTTAAACTGTGCAACTCAAGAAAAAATCCTGGTGTGACAAGGGACTGGCCAAGTAGCTGGAAACACAGAACTCCTTTACAGAGACTTCAGAACGGAATATCCACTGCTTAGAACAAAGCACAAGGCCCCTGAATAAACTGTAGGTCCCGTGTAGTTGATACCCCGCCTCTCACACCCAGGCTGGGTATCTCCTTCAAAGCATGCTGGTGGGAGCCACTCCTGCCCCAGCCCTCAGGGGTCCCCAGCACCCTCTTCCTCTTCACCATCTGTAGGGCAGTTTTAATGCTCCCTTTACTATCAGCCAGCCCAACTATTCTCTTGTCAATAGTTTTGGGGCCTGTATGTGGAGAAAGAAAATATTTTCTCAGATCTATGAACGGGACTTTATTTTTTAGTGTCAAAATAAACCATCTGCTTGTACAACTGTTTCTAATTACTTCCCTGCCCAGCCTCTGCACTTCGGGTTTGGCACCCGCACCCCGCCCAGAGCGCTTCTCAAGCCTTGCAGCCGCGGGCGGAGCCGAAACCTGAGCGCTGTCCGCGAGTCCCTCTGCCCGGCCACCGCGCGCCCCTGCCGAGCCCAAGCCCAGCATGCGCCCCCCAGGCTTCGGGGATTTCTGGCTGCTGCTGCCGCCCCTGCTTGTCGCCGGGCTGTCGGCCGGGCCGCCGCAGAACTTCTCGCCCTCTCTCAGGTGAGTCCCGTTTGCGGCGCGGGCGGTGCAGGCGGGCAGACCTGCCCCGAGGAGTGGGCGACGCCTGTCCCCCGCTGAGAGCTGGCGCCCAGTTGGACCCGGGACACACGCTCTCCAGCCTGTTCGCCTTTCTGTGCTTCTTGTCCACCTCGAGGTTGTTCTCTCTCTGTTCTTCTGCTTTTCTTTTGGAAAAATGCAATCAGTGCACAAAATCATCACTTCTCCCTCTGCAAACACGTCCCCGAGGAATTTCTCTCACGAGCTGGGTGGTGCACGTACAGGTGCCCGTATGACCTCCCAGCTAACATCTGCTGCAGTGTTTCTGCTTGCCAGCCTCATCTTCCGGGCTCTGTGTTGCATTTTCTATTACATCCTGAAGGAGAATTGGAGGTGCATCCCCACTGCTAAACTTTTTTAGAAGTGTTTGTAAAGACTGCTTAGTGAAAATTAAAATAAAAGCGCTATGCTCTCTCTCTCTCTCTCTCTCTCTCTCTCTCTCTCTCTCTCTCACACACACACACACACACACACACACACACACACACACACGTTAAACCCTTACTATATTCTGTATGCATCCTCCCTTTAAAAAAAATACGAACTAATGGTCTCCTGATTATCAGATGACAATGAGACTTTTTTAAAAAGAGAACTGAGAAGTAGGCCTAGTGTTGTGCTTTGGATTAATTTGTGTCTAATCTACCCGTGCATGTAAGACTCGGTCCCGAACCTCGAGGCGCAGGGCTGGACCCCTCTGCCCCTGAAGGAAGCCTGGGGTCAAGTCCTAGGTGCTTGCATGGTGTCTGCTGCTCTGGGAAGCGCAGGCCTTGCAGGGAGTGCCTGACCCCAGAGGACACGGACCTCGCACCTGCTCTCGGTGGGGTTGAGCTTCTGCCCACGGGAGTGGGGACGCGAGGGCTGCAGAAGGGGCAGCGCAGGCGTCTGACCTGGCCTGGCTCTGTCTCTCTCACCCACCAGGAGCTGGTCGGGCGCCCCCTGCAGGCTGTCCCGGGCGGAGTCCGAGCGCCGCTGCCGACCACCTGGGCAGCCCCCGGGCACTGCCTTGTGCCATGGCCGAGGCCGGTGCGACTGCGGTGTCTGCATCTGCCACGTGACCGAGCCAGGCACGTACTTCGGGCCGCTGTGCGAATGCCACGAGTGGGTCTGCGAGACCTACGACGGGAACACCTGCGCAGGTAAGGCGGGGAGGCCAGCCCTTCCAGGTGAGGCTTCTGCAGTTCTTTAGGAGAGAGCAGGGCTGAGCCTTGCCTTGCTACAGATGAACGCCAGGGGAAGTCCTGCAATTCGCTGAGAGCTCATACTTTTTTTTTTTTTTTTTTTTTTTTTGGCCAGGCATTTCTGGCAGTATTCATTGCAATACTTTTCTCTCCCTTGGGATTCAATCTTAGATGAAATAAAACTTGTAAGCTTCCTTCACTTAATTCTCAATTTCACTTGCCTCTGTTTGAATTTCTTATTTTAAATTCCCTAGCGTTCTTGCATATGAAGTTATTGTTTGAGCATCCCTACCCTCATTGAGAATATTAATCATAAGGTCTGAACATAAAAAGCTGTGTTAGTTTCACCTCAGAGACACGTGGAGGTACTATTTTCCTCAATTCCAGGGGAGCAGATTTTGTCTTTAATTTCTGTGTTGCACTTTCACAATTAGGATATAATTCACAGACAAGGGCCTGCATACGAAAACTGTAACACAAAAAAATAATCAGGCACACATCTACTTTGAAGCAATTGTTCTCATACTGTTTAGCTGCAGAAATTTGGATTTGCCCAGAAATTTGGAATTTTATAAGGGTGGAGTAAAACACACATTAATTTCCCTTGCACATGTTGAAGAAGTGATTTAGGTCCTGCTATTAGAAAGGGCCCTTATTTGAGGCCAAGAGCCTGGATTAATTTCTTCTGAAAGATACAAGAATTCCATTAGTAAAAGGACAACACAAGGCCTTCCAAGGAAGGTTTGGCGAATCAACATGGAAAAATAGTAACTTATTTTATCCTCGATGGAGCTAGGACTAAGATATCCAACAGTAACAGCGAGATCAAAACTGAGTTCATAGCAAAATATTTTTTTTTTTAGTGTCCGGGCCTAGGAATACGTTGTGAGTGTGCTTCATATTCAGAGTGTTGGCAGTGGAGAAAATTTTGGAGAAGTAACTTGGATGCGAACAGGTGCATATGTGTGGTTTGTTTTGCTGGTGAAGGCTGAAGCTCAGCCTTTAAAAGCTTCGATGGCCACAACTTGTTATTTTAACTTTATCAGCCCAGGAACTGTGGAATTATGAAGGGCAGCCCTGTGGAAGGAAAGCTAAGTAATATCTAATATTTCCTTCCAAATTCAACTGTTACTCAACTTCTCTGGCTTTCATTGCCTCTGGCAAAGGTTCCTTAATATCATGAGTTTTGAACAAATTTTCTTGGGCTTTTACTATTGTTGTTTCAACAGAAAATAGAGGCGAGAAGTAGCCTTCAGGTGGAGGCCCAGGGAGTGCCACAAGGTGAACTGCCCTTCCTGTGGAGGACCAGAGCTGGTGCTCTCCTGTGGAGCTATGCAGAGGGGGCTTCTCCTCCCTAGAAGGCCATTGGCTGTTTACTCAGTGTCTTATTCATGCCAGTCTGTCCTTATGCTAAATGCTGTACTGAGCCATCACACATTATGGTTGGTTTTGTGCATTTCTATAGGAAGCAAAACTCTCTTCACGTTCAGGCTGAATAAAATAATTCTTGCCTTGCAAACCAGTGACTTTAGAGGCTCTTTCTACAAAATATGCTTCTGCAATGCTCTGACCAGGTTTGGTAGGCCCAGAAGAGATCTTTACTCAGTGCATGGGCCTCCTCCCCAACATTTCCTGTGCTTAAGATTTAACCTCTCAATTCAGTTTTCCAAGAAGAGTTCTAGTTTCATAACTAGCATGAAGATGTAGCAGATTCTTTGTACATACATTTGGGCCTTTGCCTTTGAGGTAAACCCCATAGGTCCCTGCCAGGAACAGAGTAACATCTGCTCCACAAGAAAGCATAAACCTGCACTTATGGTGCATCAAAATGTTGTGAGGTACATAGAGCCTGAAGGGAGGTATGCAAGATTCCAGTTGGGGTCCCATCAGCTGCATGAACATGGGCAGTTACTTAATCATCTAAGCCTTGATTTCTTTATCTGTCAAACAGGATATCAACTGTGACTATATTAGATAATTGCTGGAAGGTTTGACATATAGAAACACGTATAGAATAATGTCTGATACAAAATGAGTTCCTTTGGACTGGGGAGATGGCTCAGTAGAAAAACCACTTCCCTGGCAAGTGCAGGAACCTGAATTTAATCTCCAGTTCTGAAAAAAAAAAAAGCTCCTAGTATGTGTATGTCTATAACATGCTGTTATTATAGTGCTGCATGAGAAGGGGTCTGGGTTGGATGGGTACATGGATAGATGAATAGCTGGGCAGATAGATGAGTAGACAGACACAAAATAGCCTAACCTAGTGGCTGTGGGCCATTGGACTTCAGTGAAGATTCCCAGTTAAGGGTTAGGCATAATACAACGTATTTCAGTTACTGTATATTATTTATGTTTATATATCTAAAAAATCAATGTTTATAAGAATATGTAGTCTGAATAAATGTGTAATTTATATGAATCATAAATGTGTTTCTACACAAATATGGAAATTATTCTAAATATGAAGGCAATGTGGTTTATTCTGTGTAGTCTGGGTCTGGTATTGATTTAAGGCTCCAAAGGTCAAACGAGGATAACTGTTTTGGTCCTGCCTCACAACAGCTGTGTCAGGAACACTGTGCCTTTTAAGGTGCAGTCCCCTGGGATTCTCATACTGTGAATCATAAGAAATATACTCATTGTGGTTTGAGCTGGTTGGAAGTGATTATGTTCATCCCATCCCAAGTCTGTTTCTCCTTGTGGCTGCTTGTTCACGGCACATGAATCTTCCTCAGGCATCCACAACGATTGCCCTGGGTATAAACTGCCTTTTAGGACAGCAAAATTCTTGACTTCATGAATACAAATTTTTATCTGGAATTTTCAAAGCAGCCCTGGGTACCCCTATAAACAGCTATGATTTTACTAAATTTGATTTCTTTGAAATATTTTTAAAAAGCTTTTGAAGTATGTCACCTAAGAGTTCAGCTTCAGTAATTGGGTACAGCTAAGTGCATTCAATTCAGCAAGCGCTTGTGAAGTACTGTGTGTTAGTTGTTGAAATACTCATGGCTTATATGGAGAATGTCTCTAGAGGCCTCATGCCCTCACAGATGGGGCCTTCGAGAAGTCTTGGGGTGATGCAGCTGACTGCCTGTCGGGAGGTGGGATCCCCTCGCTGGGGGAATGGCTTCCACCATGCCCATCCTGCCTCGGGTCCAAACAAGATTGAAAACATGAACCAAAATAAACCTCTGTTTCTTTAAGCTGTGGGTGTCAGGTATTGGCTCTAGAGATGCGACAGTGACTAAGACAAAGTGTGTGGAAAGATGGGGTCTATATGGCAGCTCACTGTTGAGTAGCGACTAAGAGAGATACCGTAATACAGTACTGGATATAATTTCTGTGCATTTCTACGAGGATTCCATGCAGGAATGGAATGCAACTTGTGTAGCATTTTATATGAGTCTTCAAGGTTAAGGAGGCTTTTCATCTGAATAACGCATTGTTGGAATTCAAGGTGAAGAAAATCCCAAGTTAAGGATCTGCTTGTTGGGGGAACAGAGAAGAATAGTACTTTGGTTTGGCTTGTTTTAACCATGTGGGAAATAACATCTGTTTAGAGTTAAGAGTGAACATAGTATTGTGGAGACTTCTGAACTGAACACAAGTCTTTGCTTGTTTGTACTACTGGCCATTGCACTGCTCTACATTCCAAGTCCCTTGTAGAAATTTAAAATTTTGGTACAGCTTCTTCCTAAGGCACTAAATTGCCCAGGGTGGGCTCAAACTTTCCGTCTTCCTTCCACAGGAATCACAGGCATGCATCCCTACGCTCAGGGTAGATTCTGTTTCCTTAAACAGCATATCTGAGCAATTAAGGTCTCAAATGTTGGAGTGTCAGGGAGTACTGGAATTGAGGAGCAGTCACAGGTGTCAAAGGTCACAATTGGATAGAGTAGACATTCAATGGGGAGAAGTTCAAGTTAGATTCTGTGTACACTTATGGTCCAGAGGACAGAGACTAGGACAGAACTAAGATGGAGTTTAAAAGCTGCTTAAAAGTGGAATCTATGTGGTTCAATGCCCAATGATGAGTAAGGTTATACATTAGAACCAGTGCTGAGTTTCTAGTCTGAGTGTCTGATGCTAGAATTGAGTGGGTGAAGTACAGATGGGAGAATGAGCCAGACATGCATAGTAAGGCATGAAGTCCTTATGAAAGGTACTACATTTTAACCTGGAATTGTTAAATGGAGAAATAGTGCTAGTAGAACACAACTCTGTATTTCATGGACCAACAGGTCAGGGGTGGAATGGGAATCTTAGGTGAGTTGTGAAGTTGAGTTTACTTTCGTGTTACTTACTTAGAGTCTGTTATTTGCTCTTTCTCAAATAGAATAATTAAAAAAAATCCCTGTGGATATGAAAATCCTTGAATCATAATCATATTCAAAATAATTTCCATAGTTTTATAGAAACAAATTTGTTTCATATAATTTATGCAATTTATTCAGACTACATATTTTTATAAACATTGATTTTTAGATATATAAACAAATAATATACAGTAACTAAAATACATTGTATTATTCTTAGCATATAACTGGGAATTTTTTTTTAACTGGCATGGGAGCGATATTGCATTATCCTTGAGCCCTGAACTTTCTGGCTGTTTCTCTGCTTTTTTTCTTTGACTGCACTTTTTTCTTAGTTTGTTGAATTAATTCCTTCCTACTTTGTGGAATCATCCTTCAGTTTTTCCTTTCTTAGTCATTTTCCCTTCCACCTTCTTTTCCTCTCTGCGAATCTTGTACTATGTGTCTCACTCACTCCTTGGCCCCTGTGGATTTATCCCCTCTCCTTCACTGTTCCTAGGTGCCCCTGAGTTAGATATAGAGGCAGGAACACCTGAGAATGCCTGGAGCCCTCAACTCTCTTCTGTGGTAAACAAGTACGCTGACCACTGAGTGCACGCTGGATTCCTTCTGCTTCCTTGTATGCGTCCATAAGAGCCTTAGTGTTGCTTGAGGTTTGGGCAGTCTGTTCTGAAGTTCTGTGTCACTAGCTCACCTGCTTCATGTTAACCTCTTTTAGGGCTCTGCTTTCTTAGATTTATACACTTTGGGTAAACAACTCTTATCTTACTCCAAGTGACATATAAATGTTAATGATTATTAACTCTTAAATAAAGTTCCCACCAGCCACACCATTTTTCTGAGTTTTATTGGTTAGGATTGATGTCCTGTAGCTCAAACACAGAGAACCTTAGCCTTAATATTCTAGAGCAGTGATGGTGAACTTTTTAGAGCTTTCAGTGATGACAGATTGCCCCACAACACGTATGCCATAGGTTCGCTATTACTGTTCTAGAAGAACACACGTATAACAAGGTGGTGTTGAGATTAAATAACATAAATGTGACAAACTCAGCATTTATTTTTGAAGGAGTGTTTCTCCAGAAAAAGAATACAACAAATTTCTTTCTCAGGCAAGCTTTGCATTTTCAATGTGTTCTCTTTTACAGATTTCTCAAGAGTTTTCAATGTAGCTTGAGACATGATGCTAACATGGACGTACCATGTCTCTTGGTCTTTGACTTCCTTGGTTAAGTGAATCCCAAGGTATTGTAAGCCCCCCCAAAGCTGCTCAGCTGTGTGGGTCTCAGATAGGGTCTGTTACATCCTATCTTGTGACTCATGGTGTTCATGGCCTTGGGTTCAGTTACCAGTGCCACAGAAACAGAGTCACCATATCTTTTCCTGGATAATTTTCTCAAGGAGTTAGGAAGTAAGATGTTTTCCTACATTATGCATTCTCCTCTTGTGTTTGTTTTCTCTTACTGCTGCAAAAAATTACCACAATCTGTGGCTTAAGTTTCCCATATAGTCCTGCAGGTCACGAGGTCCAACAGGCTGCGCCAGTCCTAAGGTTCTGCCAGGCTCTGCTCTTCCCTGCAGGCTCTGAGAGTCTGTTCCCTGGCTCTTTGGTGATGACAGCATTTAGCTGCTTGTGGCTGGATGGCCCAGGTCCTTACTTCTGCACAGGCTTGAAGCTGTGTCTGCCTTTTACCCCAAGGCTGATCTGTAGTCTGCGCCCACCTCTATCTCTGAACCAGCAAGATGCAGCCAGCTCTCTGAGCCTTTTTCATTGTCAGGTCCCCTGCTCACCACCATCTGCAAAGCATTTCTACCTCTAGGGACTAATGATTGGATTGGACACGTTGGTAGTCCAGGAGAATCTCTTTCAGAATCCATCAGGTAAATCACATGAGCAAAATTCCCTTTGCCTTTTTGCAGGTACCAGGAACCAGGTTGCAGATTAACTTTGGGGCCCAAGTATTCCTGTCCCAGAAAGTGTGGGAAAGTGCCACCAGAGAGAGGTTCCAGCCCCATCAACACCAGGCTTTCTAGGCTCCACTGGGGTGCAGGTGTTGAATCGTTTCCTTCTTTCAGAGGTTGTCTCCATGTCTTCATTTCTGTAGCCTCAAGCTTCCTCATGCCATTCTGGTAAAGATTACAGTGTTTTGATGTATCTCTGAGTGAACATTTACTGCCCAGCAGTTGCTTTGGTTCAGTGTTTGACATTATCATGTACAGCAGTGAAGTGATGATATGTAATTCAGATGCTTGCAACTTGTATTTCCTTATCTGTTGAAAGGGGATATAATACAAAATGAGAATAATGACCATGCCAAACTCATCTGAGTGACTGTTACCTTCTGGAGTTAGGCTTAGTTATGCTGGACACCCCTCTTCTACCCTAGCTGAAGACATGTAAGGAGAGGTATAGGTAGGACTAAGAGAGAGAGAGGACTTCCAGGAAGTGTGCTATGCTGTCCACTTATTTTCCTGCCTGGAAGCCACCTGTAATTCTGGCAACCATTTTGAATGAAAGACATAAATATGGTGGCCACAAGATAGGAGTCTGGCTTTCTGGGCACTCTGTGAAGCTGTCACATCACAGCTGCCTGACTCAGGACTGTTTCTGCTTGTATGGGTTAGGAAACTTTCTTGTTTAAACTTCTGTTCTTAGATTTTTTGTTTTTTGCAACTGGTGTCATGAGTGCTTAAGCATAATTGTGTTAGCTTCATTAGCTTGGGAACTGATGAGGTCCCAAGATTAGTAAGGCGTGCATCTGGGTGGTCTGGGTGGCCCAGAAGCCATGACTTAGGGCGCCATAGCTAGTCCCTAGACCCCACCCCACTGGTGCTGTTCTCTGGCTGTTTCCTGGCCACAGTGAACTAAGTAAGCATTTTGTTCTGCTGAGCCCTTCCAAGACTGCCAGGTATGATGTGCAGTGACAGCACAGGGGACTATACATATCTAACACTAGGTGTGACAATCATTTTATTTAACAAGTTCAAGTCTATTAAATAGAGGAAGACATAAAGTATGTTCAGGAGTCAAGCTTCAGTTCAAGAGACCAGGGGACTGGGCTCCATACTAGTTTACCACCTCTGAAGACTCCATGAATTGGAGTGAATTCTGTAGGACTCATTTTGACTTCCTCTAAGATCAGCATAATTAACACTCTAAAGAGGATTACTGTCAAGTTTCAAGGAAAAAAGGATATTCCTTTACTTTAATTATATTTACCAGTGCTAATTGACCGGGGATGGGTGTATATTCACTGGACCCATTTCTATTTCAACTATCCATATTTTTTACTTAGCAGTTTTTGCAAAGTTATTTTTTTTGTGAGGTGGCGTCATAATATTTTTCAAATATGGTTACCAGAATTAAGTTCTCAGGGAACCTAAAAACTTTGTATTTATTTAAATTTTTAAAATTTCTAATTTTCTGGACATTTAAAAATTGTGAGAATAGTAATGCACGTTTTGTACAGAAATTCAAGCAATTCAGATAATTATGAGTGAAGACTTTAAAGTGTTCTCATCACAAATATGATAACTAAGGCACTGCCTATGTTAATTAGCTAGATTTAAATAATCTGTGATGTATATATGCTTCAAATAATTACATAACAAGTACAATTGTATTTGTAACTTGAAAAGTGAAGAGCAATTCATCAGAAGAGAGCTGCAATTCAAAGGACAGGCTCAGCGCCAGGGTCAGGCCTTAGACTTCAGAGTGTGACCCTGGCCCCGTGAGGGAAGGCTCCAGCTGTCCCTGAGTGAGTGCTTACTCCAGGGCTGGAAGACTTCTCTCACATGTGCCTGAGTAATAGCATCCCCTGGATTGTTCTTGTGGGGTCCCTTCAGCCTGTGAGATGCTCATGTGCCAGGAATCTAATCTCACAGAAGCGCCCTTCTTTCCCACATCCATTCATAGCCACTTGGGATCTCTGCCCACTGAATGGAATAACAAATTTCCCTGCTATTTAAATTAATATTCTCTCCCCTTTTAAATCCAAGTGCACATGTTCTATGTCTAAGCACACATGAGTGCATTCAAGTAAGTTAAATGCGTGTGCTGTGACTCTGAGCGTTATTCTTCAGCCCTGCAGGCAACTGATGTATTAGTGTACACATAGTCATTATATGTGCAAATATGTACTAATAACAGTGAAACTTTAAAAACAGTTTAGATTGCATACCTGCATATTTTCTCATGCTTATACAAATATCAGAGCTATGAACATGCACATGCACACAAATGCCACATACCACACAGGTTCTTTTTCACTCCATGTCTCTTGTTTTCTTCTTTAAGAACCTATAGTAGTGTGATTGTGGTCATATCTGGTCATAAGCCTGATCTTTCATATATATATATATATATATATATATATATATATATATATATATATATATGAAAGTAGAGAGGACTACTTTATTAAACTATCAATGAGCATTCTAGAGATTTCCATCTTACATACTGTTGTATTTTTTATGATAGAAGTGAACTTGGTGTTTCAAACTCAGATTTGCAATTGCACACGTGTGGGCACGGGGCAGCACTTGGTGCGCATTGCTTCCTAGAACCCTGGTTTGCCTGTGGTTATTTTCTCACACATGAGTTGGTTTCCCAGACATGCTTGAAGGAATTCCCAGCCACACAGAATTGTTACTAAAAGTGCCTGCAGACACTGCTGATCTTGGAAGAGGGAAGCTTCAGATCTGCAGAATTAGGTGACCCAAGGCCTTTGATATTAGAAAGATTTAGTTTGAAGTCTAGACCAGGATTCAAAGGCAAGAATCATGTCTGAGCAGATGGAGAGGTCTAGTGCTTTGGAGACTGTGGGGAACAGTGAAATTTATAAGGGAGTTGTCAGGTCTCTGCACAGGTAAATTCTCAGGTTATTTTTCATTAACTTAAATTGATGAAGATAGAGAGCTGGAAGAGAGTTGCAAGTCTCATTTTCTTTGGAGAAAGAGTTCTTTGTCTTTTCAAGAATCACATTTCCTGGCAAATAAGAAATTATATTTTGGAATAGAACTTTTTTCTCTCTACGCTAAATCATCTTAAGGCTGAGCTAGAATGCTGGCTTACAAAGAGAAAGGAAAATAAGCGCTTTATAAGGGCACTGACCAGTTTGACCTTGCACTATCCTCCTCTTAGCCTGTGTGGTGAAAAAGCTCCTCTGGCCAAGACCCTACAGTTGTAAATGCTTGTATATGGGCACTGATTAAAACACAAATTTGCCAGGTGACTAGGTACCCACCTGATATTCCTGTCCAATTTTTTTATCAGGAAATTTTCAAGGGAAAGTCCAGCTTAAAATGCCGATTATTTAAAAGAGGTCATTGAGTTTGGTTATTGCTTAGAATCTTCCATTAGGGCAAGACTTTATTTGTTCAGTTGTGACTGAGTGGGGGAGAGTAGAGAACCCAAATTAGAAGTCAAAACCTGGTAAATGCATTTCCTATTGATTATTACTGCTTCATTAAAACTATCATTTTGTTCTGTGCAAAATAGAGAAAAGGGGTTATTTTTCTGAACAAAAAGACTTGGCCACTTAATCCTTCTCTCCTCCAAAATCAAAAACAAGTTACAGATTTATTTTCTTGGTCAGCTCTACTTATGTAAGCTCCAAGAGCAGTCTTGACCTGAAAATAATTCATTTGTTCCAAGAAGGGAAAGGTTTGATGTGAGGATAGAAGCCTCTCAGTTGTCTGCGTGGATGGAGTGGAGCCTTGAATTCAATGCTGCATTCATTCTACAGAATAAAAATGGGGGAAACATCAATTTCTGTTTCTGCATGCTTTGCTGGAAATATTCTCATGCAAAATCAGTTTGTTCAATTTTTGTAATAAATTTTAAGGATGAATCAAAATAATTATTCTGTAATGACCAAATGAAGTACTGAGGAGAGGAAATTTGCCTTTATCTAAAATTAATAGAAGAAGACTTATCTTCAAGCCTAATAGTAAAATTGCCCTAAAACCACATGGTTAGGAAAAACATTTTCATGAATTTTAGAGAACTGAAATGAGGACATAATTTTCAGAAGTCTCATTTTTACATTTAAAAAATAAAAGTTCTGTTTATGTCTTTGTTGGCAAAGTAGATGTTGCATCTCATTTCAGTCTCTATCAGAGCATACCTGAAGGTTTATATACTGTGGCAGTCTCTTTTGCACTTAATGTCAAAAGAAGTTGATGTAATACAAATTACTGGGACAGAATTACTTGTCAGACCAAGAAAGGACATTTTCTTAGCTGTAATTGAAGTTATTAGGGCGATTGCATTGGCTATCAGCTATTATTCAAATAAGAACAAACCTCCTGAGTCAGCAATTGAAAAAAAAAGAAAAAAAGCATGCCTGCGTAACCTCTAATTTTCCTTGTCTATAAAGTGGAAGAACAGGGAAGGAGAGGAGTCAAATGTTATTTTCTTGGACATTAACATTTGTTATTTTGTGTATTATGCATTTTGTGCTATTTTGGGTATTATATTTTTTGTGTTAGTCTGTGTATTATCTTGAATCCTATGGATAAGTCACACTCGAAATTTTCTCCTTTGCTCCTGAAACATTACTCACAAAAGAAACTCGAGTTGAAAGCCATGGGAACCCGCAGGCACACAGAGGGAAGGTAGACAGTGAAGCCCACGGAATAGCTTGATGGCATCATCATGAAGGTTTGCTTCATTATGTGAACATGGGTGTGTTGGTGTTTGAATTATGATAGGAAGGCTGAGGGGACATCCCAAATAGCATTCATCAATTTTCTCAGGGTCCCTAAAATTGCACTCATCCTGAATTTTCAGTATCATTACTGATAGTGCAGATGGAGAAGCTTAAGACATGGGTGTTGTGTACTTTTCTTTGAGCTTCAGTTGAATTCAACTCAACTTAATCATCTCTAAAGGGATATTCAAGGGAGGAGAGGAATACTTTAGGATCAGGTCAAGCCTTGGTAGTGGGAAAAGAGACAGTGAAGCCATCAGGAGCTGAAACTGGTACCTGCAGCTTCAGTGCAGTGGTGAAAGGATTTCCCCACAGATGACCACTATGGAGAAACATCCTGTTACTTTCAGCTGATTTCAAAAGCTCTGTACTCTCCATATGGATTTTAATAACTCTCCCTTCCACAAGTGATTACAAACTAATCCTTCTCTCTTGGAGTTTCAAGTCTAGCCAATTGGGGCAAAAATATTTAGGAAAGAATTATATTTGTACTAAATATTTTCAGACAGATATTTTTGATCATTATTCTCTAAATAATAGAGTAATATGTCCCTATATAGTATTTATTTTATATTGCATTACAAAGCACTGTGTGGTAAGTCATCTAGAGTTGATTTACAGTATATGGGAGGATTGCATAAGTACTTGAAAATACTCTGCATTTTATGAAAGGAATTCCAGTGTCTGCCCCCAGAGTTTTCTACCTGAGTGGTTTCCTAGAACAGATCCCCTGCTGATAAAACAGTGTTGCATTTGATGAATACGGTGCCTGTATGGTGTCCGAACATGGGCACTGCTAGACTTGGTATATTAATTAGTGGGCCTTCTCATCACAGGACAGAACAGCTGACAGCCAAAGGGACAGGTTTAATTGGTTGAGGTTTTCAGTTCATGGTTGGCTGTTTCCAAGGCAGAAACTTAGGTGAAGCATGTGGAGGAGAAAGCTCCTCTGTTCATGGGGGCAGCAAACTGAGCAGGGGAACAGTGCCAGGGAGGATCAGGTGAGGCCTGTACACAGCCATCAAAGTCATGCCTCCATGACCAAGTGGAGCTTGCCCTGCTAATCCGCTGAGCATTTCTTAATTTAATCAAGTTGATGTGCCAGGATTATTGGTTACAGTGTTTGTCCTTAATTTCTCAACTGTCTGCACACAGCCTATTAAAATTCAGTGGAAGGCTCTAGTGTGTGTCTCAGAATTCAGCTCCTAGCTGTAATGACCTCTTTTGCTCTCAGTGTAGAAAAGCCAGGCAGGTAGACTTGCAAGACCCTCCAAAGCATGAGTGTTAAAAGCAATTGATGAGAATTTGACAGAAAGTAAGCCAAGTCTGTCAAAGAACTTCCATTTCCAGAAATTTATAAAAATCTATTTAATTATCATGCTTGATCCCCTGAGCTTGGTAGCAAATGAATTATGATAATGAGGAAATAGTTACTGAGGATTTGCTCTATGCTCCTTGTAGGTGTTCAGTTCTCACAACCAGCCTCAGGTAAGGTCAGTCTCTTTGTCACTGTAAAGATAAAGATGTGAATCTGAGAAACACTAAGTGAAATGTTAAGGTGAAGATGTTTGTGACCCTGGGTTTCCTGACGTCAACACTGTGCAGTCTTCCTGCTGCCACATTATGTAATCCAGCGTGGTGTCACCAGGTGACAGATGCAGGATGGAGATTCATCCTTTTCCTGCAATACTGACGTTCTGCATGGAGTATTATTTACAGAAATTGATTTTTTTTACCTATGTGAAAATTTGCGATGTACAAGAGGGAGATCTGGGGAAGTTGCTTTCCTCATGCCTCTTTTTTTTATTTCATAGTGTGAGTTTCAGGACTCAGAAAAATGCTTGACATGTAGATGGTACTCAGTGGCAGCTACTCTTACTGTTGTTTAAAATATTATTACAGCCAAAACTGTCCTTTATTTACACTTTTGTGAAGCTAGTCACACATGACTCTAGGTTACTCAGCAGCTGATAGCGAACCTTACCCAGACAGGAGTTCATCTCAGGAGTGAGGTAGCTTGTTGCTTTAGACACTGGGCCAAGTCCCACCTATAAATATTTGATTAATTTCCTAGCTTCGTGGCTCCCAATATATCTACCGTTTTCATTTTGTTTTGTCAGTGATGCGTATTCCAGTGCAGTTGGAGAAGCTGCATTTGGAGAAGTCTTTAAAGCCCAGGGTAAATACTGTAGGTACTTGAGTTCAGCAAAATAACCCAATAGTCCAAAATGGTCATGGGTTATCAGCAGAACTGGCAATTGTCAGAAGCTGTGGACTTGAGCCTTTCACACCTCAGCATATTAATATGTCATTGTGAAACTGTTTTGAAACTGTTTCACCACTATTTACCTTTTTTATTATTTAAATGAACAAAATTTATAAAACTATTATTATAGGCAAGCCATTCTGTACTACTCCAATCAAATACTCCTAGAAGGAAGGAATTACATCTTATTTTCTATAATGTTCTCTTAGGCCTTTATCATTATTGCTGCAAGAATGCTATTTTATAAACCACCCAAAATTTTGGTGCCTTATATAAAAATAAAAGAAACACTTATTTATTTTTTCGTTTAGGCGTGCACTCCAGCTATAACTCAGCTGGACTCTGGGCTGCTGACTGGGCTCACATCTGTGGCATATTATTCTTTTTTCCCTTCCTTCCTTCCTTCCTTCCTTCCTTCCTTCCTTCCTTCCTTCCTTCCTTCCTTCCTTCCTTCCTTCCTTCCTTCCTTCTTTCTTTCTTTCTTTCTTTCTTTCTTTCTTTCTTTCTTTTATTCAAGAACAAATAGCAATGAGACAGTTGCCAGAAAAAATAACAGGACAGATTTGATAAACTAATATATTGTAAACTGTTTTCATAATGTTTTGGTATCGTACAAGGTGCATACATGATATTATCCTTACATTATTATAGCAGATGTCTTTAATCAGTGAATTAAGAAAGTGTAGCTATTTATTTAATTTTTTATACCTGAATTATATCACAGATTCAATAATTAATACTTTCTACCTTGTTATCTTCCTAGTGGTTGTCCATAGTACTAGAAGCTGACATAATATCTTGTCCAACCACTATTAGTGCAAATCTTCCTTCTCATAGAATTATGCAGAAGCACAGCATATTTATCCTAACTGTACTGTTTATACATACACATCATGATTCTTTCTTTGTATACCACTTTTTTTTGTCTAGATGTGTCAAAGAGGGGCACTCCATTGTCATTAAACCAATTTAGGTACCTGAACTTGGTGATTCAATCCAACAAGTCCAGCATTCCACAATAATAGTGAGTTATCTGAAGAATTTGTTGACTGTAGCCATTTAGAGCTCAACTTATTATTATGACCCCATATTATATACCTCATTTTTATACTTTTATGCTGGATGGTTAAGACCAAAATAGAACAAGATCTATATACCAAAAGATGTAGCTTTTCTTTCTGATTTCAGTGAAGTCCCCTCAGGGTTGATCTTGTAATACTGTACATTACTCTGTAGATCCTTTGTCTGTGTCATCCATGTGGATGAGCCACGGCCAACGCTTGATGAGTTTGCTCTCTGTGAGAACATGAGAGAAAGTCTTCTCTCCATGTGACTTTCCTCAGGCACACTATAGAACTTCAATGTCTTTCCTCTGTGGCTCCATAATCTCCTTGTTCACAAAATTTGGGACACAACTGGGTTTCATGATGTTACAGTACAGGCTCACCTGTGACTTGAGTCTTCGCTGATCTTGAAAGGCTAGGGCCAAAACGTTGGCTAGCCTTGCAGCTCTTCCTTTCTCCAGTTTTGATATGTGAACTTAGGTTGTTAACCATCCAGAAGAAAAGCTGATTAATACCCTGCAGCATATGCCATTAAGTTTGCCCTAACTATCTGACTCAATTGTTTTCAGTTGTTGTTGTACATTTCTATTTGTATTTCTTCTTTTGACTTCTTATACTAGGGAAACTATATGATATTTGCACATGTGTGTCTGGTTTATTTCATTTATGAGTATATGTTCAAGTCTCATCCACTTCAATATAAATGCTTCAAATTTATCATTCTTTATAGCTGAGTAATACTCCATTATGTAGAAATATCACATCTTTTTCACCCATTCCTCATGTGACAGACATCTTGCTTATTTCCAAGATTTTGCTATCACAAATTGTGCTGCTATAAACATAGGTACACATATATCACTATGATACAATGTTTTCAGTTCCTCTGGAAAAATTCCCAGTAGGGGGATAGCTGGCTTGAATGGGATTTCTAGTCCTACTCTTTTGAGGAGTCTCCACACTGACCTCCACAATGGTTGTACCAGTCTACATTCCCACCAGCAGTGGAGAAGTGTTCCCTATTCCCCACAACCTCTCCAACATTTGTTGTTGGTTGATTTCCTTATGACAGCCATTTTTTCTGGAGTGAGATGGTATCTCACTGTTGTTTTATTTGCACTTCAAGGATGGCTACCGATGTGGAGCATTTTTTCATATATTTATTCGCTTCTTTAATTTCATCCTCTGAGAAGTGTGTATTCATCTCAGATGTCCATTTCTGAATTGGGTCTTTAAATTTTTGGGCCCTGTTATATCTTAGTTCTTTATATATTCTAGACAGTAGACATTTGTCTGA
Organism: Ctenomys sociabilis; assembly: GCA_004027165.1. Taxonomy (NCBI): domain Eukaryota; kingdom Metazoa; phylum Chordata; class Mammalia; order Rodentia; family Ctenomyidae; genus Ctenomys; species Ctenomys sociabilis. Next base: position 71,931 of record PVKA01000564.1, on the reverse strand, counting down.
TTGCTTATTAGTTAGGACGTTTTCAAAATTTGTGGGTTGTCTTTTCACTTTGTTGACAATTTCTTTTGACATGCAGAAAGTCCTCAAGAAGTGTTGATCCCAGTTGTTGATTCTTTCAAGTGTTTCCCATTCGAATATATGTTTGTTAATGAACTCTTTACCTACAGTTATGTCTTCAAGAATGCTTCCTACTTTCTCTTCCATGGATTGAGTGTTTCTGTTTTAACGTTTAGATCTTTAATCCATTTTGACTTTAGCTTAGTGCATGGTGATAGAGCTGAGTCAAGTTGTAGTTTTCAGCATGTAGAAAGCCAGGTTTTCCAGCACCATTTGTTCAAGAGGCTATCTTTCTTCTAGTAAGTATGTTTGGCCCCTTTGTCAAAGAACAGATGGCTGAGTATGTTTGTAGATGCCTCTGCATCTTCTAGTCTATTCCATTGATCTTCAGGTCTATTTCGTTGCCAATACCATGTTGATTTTATCATAGTGGCTTTGTGGTATAATTTGAAGTCAGGAATTGTTATGCCTACTGCCTTGTCTTTATTGGCCAATATTACCTTAAGTATTCTAGCTCTTTTCTGGTTCCAAATAAATTTTAGGGATGCTTTCTATAGGTCTGAGAGGTATGTTGGTGGCAGTTTGATAGGGATTGCATTAAATCTGTACAGCAATCTTGGGAGTATGACCATCTTCACAATGTTGGTTCTTCCTATCCAGGAGCATGGAATATCTTTCCATTTTCTGAAATCCTCTATAATCTCTTTTCTAAGGGTGTTGTAATTTTCTGTGAAAAGATCTTTGGCTTCCTTGGTTAAGTGAATTCCAAAGTATTTCATTTTCTGCAGTGCTATTGTAAAAGGTATTGTTTCTATTGTTTCCCATTCAATGTGCTTGGTATCTGTGTAGAGGAATGCTATTGACTTTTGAGTATTGACTTTGTATCCTGATTTGCTACTGAATTTCCCTATCAGTTCTAGTAGTTTCTTGGTGGCATTTTTGGGGTCTTCCAAGTAAAGTATCATGTCATCTGCAAACAGTGATAATTTAACTTCTTTTTTACCTATTCTTATTCTTTTTATTTGTCCCCCTTTTCTAATGGCTGTTGCTAATGATTCCAAAACTATATTGAATAGGAGGGGTGATAGAGGACATCTGTGTCTTGTACCTGATTTAAGAGTAAAAGATTTCAGTTTTCCCCATTTAGGATTATATTAGTTTTTGGGTTGTCATAGATGGCTTTTATCAAGTTACGGTGGAGTCCATCTATTGCAATTTTCTGTAGGACTTTGAACAAGAATGAGTGTTGGACTTTGTCAAAAGCTTTCTCTGCATCAATTGAGATGATCATATGGTTTTTAAATTTCAGTCTATTAATATAGAATTTTACATTTATAGATTTTTGAATACTGAACCATCCTTGCATTCCTGGGATGAATCCTACTTGGTCATAGTGTATGATCTTCTTGATGATTTGCTATATTCTATTTGCTAGGATTTTATTGAGTATTTTTGCATGTATGTTCGTGAGAGAGTTTGGCCTGCAGTTCTCCTTTTTAGATGTATCTTTTTCTGGTTTTGGAATCAGTATAATACTTGCCTTCAGAAATAATTCTGGGAGGACTTCCCTTTTTCAATTTCATTGAAGAATTTGAGGAGTGTAAGGATTATATCTTCTATAATTTTCTTGTAGGATTCAGCTGTGAATCCATCAGGACCTGGGGTTTTCTTTGTCGGTAGGCTTTTTATTACATTTTGTATTTCATTGGCTGTTATTGGTTTATTGAGAGTTGTTGTATCTTCTTGGTTCAGTTTTGGTAATTTGTACCTTTCTAGTAATGTGTCCATTTCTTCTGTGTCTTCTATTCTGTGAGCATAAAGATTCTCAAAGAAGCTACTCACAATCTTCTGGATTTCCACTGGGTCTGTGGTGATTTCAGCCTTTTCATTTCTTACTACTTGTATTTGAATTTTTTCTCTCCTCTTTTTAATGAGGTTCACTAGAGGCTTATCAACTTTATTTAGTCTTTCAAAGAACCAACTTTTTGATGTGGGGATTCTTCGAACTATTTTCTTCATCTCAATTGAATTAATTTCTATTGTAATCTTTAAGATTTCTTCCTGTCTTTCACTCTGGGTTTCATTTGCTCTTTTTCTAGATGTTGGAGGTGCAACATTAGGGGGTTTATTTGTTCCCCTTCAGTTTTCCTAATGTGTGAGTTCATAGCTATGATTTTTCCTTTAAGAATTGCTTTCATTGCATCCCATAAATTTCAGGAAGTTGTGCTTGAATTTTCATTGAATTGTAGATATTGTTGAATTTCTTGTTTAATTTCTTCTGTGACCCATTGGTTGTTGAGTAAGGTATTGTTTAATTTCCATCAATTTAGCGGGTTTTGCTGGTTTCTTTTGTTGTTGAGTTCCAGTGTCATAGCACTGTGGTCAGATAATATGCATGGGATAATTTCTGTTTTCTTGCATATACTTAAGCATGACTTCTGGACTAGTATGTGATCTATTTTGGAAAACGAGCTGTGTGCTGCTTAGAAAAATGTGTATTCAACTGCTGTTGGGTGGAACACTCTGTATATGTCCACCAGGTCCATTTGTTCCAAGCTGTGGTTCAGTTCTGCTACTTCTTTGCTAATTTTTTGTCTGGTTGACCAGTATTTTTGAGATAAGGGGCTGTTAAGGTCTCATGTTAAGATTGTGGTCTTACATATTAGGTTTTTCATGTTTATTAATATTTGTCTTATATGGGTGCTCCTGTGTTTGGTGCATAGATATTTATGAGTATTACTTCTTGCTCTTGAAATTTTCACCTTTGTGTTTGATCATTCTTGATTTGAAGTTGAGACTGTCTGAAAATAGAACTGCTACTCCTACTTTTTTCTGAGGTGCTGGGGCATGTAGTATTGTTTTCCATCCTTTGACTTTGAGCCTATGAATGTCCTTTTGAGTTAAGTGTGTTTCTTGTATACAGCATATTGTTGGATTGTGTTTCCTAATCCACTATGCCAGTCTATTTCTCTTAATTGGTAAATTGAGTCAATTTACATTAATGGTTATGATTGAAATGTATTGACATGTTTGTCATGATATTTTTACCTGTTGCTGTTTACTCCTTTGTATCCTGTGTTTAATTGTCTGTCCTGTTTAGTTGGTTCCATCTGTTCTCATTTGTGGAGTTCTGGTCATTATGGTCCCTCTCCAGAACATCTTTCAGTAGCCTGTGCAGGGATAGCTTTGTCATCATGAAATTCTTTAGTTGTTCTTTGTCGTGGAAGTATTTCATTTCTCTATCAAACTTGAAAGAGATTTTTGCAGAGTATAATAGTCTGGGCTGGAATTTGTTTTCATAGAGGACTTGAAGAATTCTGCTCCATGCTCTCCTTGCCTTCATGGTTTGTATAGAGAAGTTGGCTGTAATTCTGATGGGTTTTCCTTTGAATGTGATCTTCTTCTTCTCTCTAGCCGCTTTCAGTATATTATTGTTGTGTTGGATTTCTGGGATCTTGACTATTATATGTCTTGGTGTGTTTTTACTTGGGTTGATGGTATTTGGTGTTCTGTATGATTCAGTTTCCTGAATGTTGGTTGTTTCCTCACATTTGGGAACTTATCTGTGATTAGTTCTGCCTATATTCTTTTTATGTCATTTGTATTGACTCCTTCATTCTTGTTGATGCTAATTAATCTCACATTGTTCATCTTGAAGTCATCTTTAAGGTGATGGATTATTTTTTTTCTTGCATTCTCATTGTTTTTGAGAGATCCTTTCTCACCTTTTCACTAGCTACACCAGCGTCCTCAAGATCTGAAACTCTGTCTTTGCTTTCACTCAAACGATTTTGTAGACTCCTGATTGATATTTTTAGTTCTTCTGTATCTTTTTGACTCTGCTTCATGTGTTTTATTTCTTTTCTATATTTTTTATTCCAGAAGTTCATCATATTTCTGATCTCCTCTATTTTTTTTATCCATGTCTTCATTAGAGGTAGCTATTAATTCTTTTTTGTAGTTTCTTCCAAATTATGTTTCCTCTGTATATTTCCATAATTGTTTCTGTATTTCAGATGGTATGATTTCAAAGAGTTCTTTTTTGATTTCAGAAATTATTTCTGCTTTGAGTTCCTCATGATCTTTCTGCTGTTGTTTCTTTGCTTGCAATGCTGTTAATTCACACATTTTAGCTGGAATAGTGCTCTCTGCACTTGTTCTGAGTGAGCATTGGGTTTCCCTCCGATTTTTCTGGATTTGATTCTTCATTTCAGAAGAATGTATGTATTCCAATATTTCTTTTTTATTTCAGGCATTAATTCTTGTCTGAGTTCCTCTATGCCTTTCTGCTATTGTTCCTTTGCTTCCATGTCTGCTAATTCATTCATTTCAGCTGAGCTAGTGTCCTCTGCACTTAGTGGTGAACCCGTGGCATGAGATTTCATTTTTCTCCTTGTCTTTGGCATTTTGTGTAGTACTGACCTCTGACCTTCGGTGTAGAGCTTTGGTAGAGCTATAGCCTTAATGTGTAATGAGATTTAGGTGCCAATCTATTAAGTTTGAGATTATCAAGTTATGCCTAGCCTGGATATAGCTATTGTGTTCAGTTCCTTTTTGCTGCAGCTCCTGTGATTCCCCTGTGTTGGGTCCCTGATTACGGGAGCATTCGGAGGGCACAGAAACTCTCCCTCACACTCACCAGGCTGGGCGGGGGTGGATCAAGTGCCAGAAGAGTCACTAAATGTTCTCGTTCCCGTGGTGGGCTTGGGGGCAGTGACTATGGGGAGTTGCCAGGTAGGACTGTCTGAGGTGTCTCAGGCTAAGATGTCTTGGGGCCTGAGGCTCTGGATGGCTCAGAGAGTGCAGAATGAAGCCAAAGGTTCTCCCTCAGATTCACCATACACTCACCAAACTTTGGTGCCCAGGGTGTCAGGGAAATTCCCACCCACTTGGTGGGCTTTATGCCAGGGGATCCAGGGAGTTGCTGGTACGTGGGTTCTGAGGTTTCAGGCTGGTCGCTTGCTTGGAGGGCTTGGGGGCGGGGATCCTGGTAGCATGCTCAGGAAGAAGCCAAAGGCTCTCCCTCAGACTCACCACACACTCACTGATCTGGGAAGCTGGTGAGTTGTGCAAGTTCCCACTCACTGCGAGGGCTTTGGGGTGGGATACAGGAGGCCTCAGGAGTCAGTCCCGCTGTCTCAGGTGGTTTCTCTGGCTGGGAGGGTATAGGGCGGGATCTCTGTGGCATATTATTCTAATACTATTTGAGGTTTGCATCTGTCAAGGAGCATTGGCCATAGAGGAAGCACTGGGGTTCTCAGCAAGCTTTGACTCAGACCTGGAAAGCACACTTTATATTCACATGTTGTTGGGCAGATAGAGACACGGGGTCAATAGGTACGGTACCTGGGCCCTGCAAGGTTCTTGTGAGAGCTCCACCAACCTTAGGATTTAGCATAGATATTAGATATTTTATGAAACACTGGGTGTGATTTATATGTCTGATATTTAAATTTAATTTGGAGTTAAACACGTTTTGTTTTACCCTGATGTAAAAAATCATTTAGACATTAAATTATATTGGCATTTTAAGCATTTCTGGGGAGAGTCAAGAAATATTTTGAAAAAAGAAAATTGTATCTAGAAGGTGGTATAAGATATATATATATATATATATATATATATATATATATATATATATATACATATATGAAATATTTATTCCCTAAATATAGTCTCAGTGTACTGTGAGTCAGAGCACTGAAGTACACCCACTTGGATATCTTATGTTCCTTTCTACTGGTGCTGATGCAAACACGTGCTTCCATCTCTACGGGCACAGTTAGATGGAAACTACATGAGCGATAGATGGGAGTCAGGCTCAGCAGTTATCAGTTTTCAGATACACAACTAATAGGTTGTTTATCTGTGGTTTGCCAATTTAATCTTATTCCTTCTCACATTTTTTTCTACCTTTAAGGAATACTCGATGTGGAATTTGATAAGAAATATGTTGAGTTCCTTGAATAAGTTATTTTGAGAATTTCTTTTGATACCTTCAAAAAGCATTGGAATAAGGAAACATATTTATTATTATTCAGATTTATGTTTTTTTCAGGGCCTTAACATTATATTTTGCATTGCTCTATTCCTTCTAACAAAAACAAGCAATTCCATCTGATGTTTATACCATGTAAAATTTCAGTCAAGAAGATTCCCAGGAAACAATCCTGTTTATGCAAGAAGTAGACAAAAGTGGCCACTCCCACATTTAGGCCAAAAATTTCCATTGGATATCATGAATGTGTTTGTTATAAAAAAATTGTGGCTTTTTCTGTTTTCTCCCAAGAAAAAAAACTTGAGTCTCAACAGCAACAGAAGCTTCTGTAAAAAACAAGATGTGTTCATTCAGAGAGTGAGTTAGGTAACATTTTCACTATTAGTTAAAAAAGAAATAAAGCACTGTGGAAATTTGTACTGTGGAAGCTCCTGGGGGGAAAGCCGGGGACACAGTGGTTATTAGTATCACTCTTTTTTGTTCTGTTTTTAAATGTATTCTTTGTGGGATTTGGTGGAATTGTGAGCACAAGGGGTGCTCTATTCTTACGTCAAAAATGTTAGTAACAAGTGATTGTATGTAACTCTGTAAATAGAAAATAGTCCACCACAGCTGACATTTGCAAAATAAAATGGTTTTGTACTTTAGAATTTCTGCATCAGATAAAATGTTTTAAGACTGAAAAAATTTTGCTTGTAGGCATTCACGGCTAGTCAAGTATTATGAAGTTGATTCCTTTAAAGCAGAGTGTGCATTCATTTTTCTTATGAAGAACTGAAGGACTAGCCATTGATATTTTCACGAAGTTTAATTTAGAAATTTAAAAATATGGTTTGATTGGAAGTCCACATGGTTATAAATATTTTTGACAGAAGTATGTGTGCATTTGTTACAAAGGCTATTCTTAGAAAAATAGCAGTTTTTAAGAGGTAAGGTACTGAAAATTGATGCTCCTATAGGGAGATGAAGATTTATAGATGTAAAATACGAGGTGCATATATTTATGTTATATATAATTATCATTTATTTAATCAACAACTATTTATTAAGAAACTACAGTGGATGGAAGAGACCACATCAGAGCAGGAGTGGCTGTAAAGATTAAAATATATGATCTCAGCAGGGATAGAGACACACCCCAATAGTACGAGCGTTAGGGATACTGAGGGAAAATGATTGCTTGAACTGCAAAGTGAGAGCCTGTCTCAACACCCCCAAAATAACTAAAAAATAAAATAGTATGTATGATCTTGTCCTTGAGAAACTTAGTAGTAAGTATATGATAGAACAACAATGCTGTAATAAAAGAGATAGAAGGTGCCACACACACGAGGAGTTCAGGCTCAGTTGTGAAGATGAGCATATTAATTGACTAGCAGGGATTAGAATAATGGCATTCCAGCCAGAGGGAGAAAATGAGCAAGATTTTAAGAGAAGACATTACAGATACTGGTCTTACTGTTTTGGTCACTGGGTTTTATTCAGGGCTTTACCTGAATTAAGTTTGCAGAGATAAATGGGGCTGCTCCTAGGAAGACTTTTAGCCTTCCAATGTTTCTCCTTCTTCTCCCTCTCCCTCCCTTGCCCCTCTTCCTCTTCCTCCTCCTCTTCCTCCTCCTCCTCTTCCTCCTCCTCTTCTTCTTCCTCCTTCTCTTCCTCCTCCTTCTTCTTCTTTCTTCTTCCAAATGAAGAAGCCAATCCAATTGTGTCCAACCCAGCACACATTGTGAGCAGAAAATTGGCTTTATATAGAGACTTCTGAAATACTGCTTTTAGGATATAGGAGAAATAAATGTCTCAAAAGGACAGGACAGTGAGGAGGTTATTTTACTAACCAGGGGGGCAAACAAAAAGTAACACATTTTCTCTAAAGTGCTTCGTCCACTCATTGTTCTAGTGATGTCAGCTATTTGTGGATGTGTTAACAGCCAGGTGTCTTTATCTCATTCACATTCAGGTTGCTTGTATTCCTAAACATGAACTGATTAAGACACATGGAAGTAGTAAGAAAGAGATTTGTTAAAGAGAATGTACACCCCACAGAGTAAGAGTGGGCTGAGGAGAAAACTCAAGAGTGGGTTTTCCTGACTGCTATTTTGTGTGTATATAGCCCATGCTTGCCTGTTTCATGTACGAGGTTAGAGTACATGCAAGGGAGTATACATCTGAGGCTACAGTACATGTTTAAGCAAGCGAAACTAAGAGTGTCAATGCTCAAGAAGAGAGGGCAGGCAGAACCAGAAATGGCAATTTCAGGGAGTTCCAGGTTTTGCTACTCTTCATTTTCCTAGAATTTGCGAGTGGCCTAGGATGGTAGCTGACTGGGTTTTGTCTGATTGAGAGTTTCTACTCATAAGAGGAGGTGGCTTTCAACTTAATGTGGGCCTGCATAAAACCAGAGTAGAGAGCAATGCATGGGGCAGGAAGGTGTGGGGTCAAAGCCACGACACTGATGATGTAACAGCCATGAGCTCACCTCCATCACTCCACAGTGTCACCAGTGTGTTCTTCAGGCTCCTGCCCAAGGTCAAGGAACTGTGGAGAGGTGGAAGCCCGTGTCAGGCTCACAACAGGATGCTAAGAAGACCTTGTAAAGGTGGGAGTATATTTCTTAGGCTGATGTCAGGATATTATGGAAATATGGTGAGAACAGAACTCTCCTTTGGTCTCTAAGGACCAGAAGACAGCCTGACTGCTGTAAGCCTAAAGACACGTTGTTTGTTTTACAAGATCTCCTGCCTCAGATGTCCTATATTCTTTTACTTTAAAGTAATATAACCATTTCTTATTGTTTAAAAGAGAGTGAGAAATAAAATTATAGATTGCTCATTAAAAATAATGCTAGCCATAACTTTAATGTTTTTACTATCTACAAAGTAAAATCTTGTTAAGTAAATTCATTACATGAGACTACTTTAACTTAGATTTATCTATAATAAAATTCTTCTTGGGAAGTGGGAGACATATCCACCTTCTTTTATAAGGAAAAGAAATATAAGAAATGAGTAATTTTTTCTCACACTTCTAAGATTGATTATAAGACGTGATGATAGTATATAGTATAAAAATGTTCTAAGAAATCTATACTATGTTGTGTACAAGTTTTTACTCTATAAATGCTGAATAAGGTCAAATAATCTCATTTTGGTGACAAGTGTCTTTCACATACTCTTAGGTTTATCAAGTAGAAGTCTTTTACTTTTAGCCTAAATAATGGAAATCTCAATGTAAGAATGCTTCAGGGGGTAGTGTGGGGAATGCAATTTATTGGCCCATTCAATCAAAATATTCAGGATAGTGATTTTTGAAGGAACGATCAGTATCAGCACCACCTGAGGATGTGTTAGAAGTGTGAGTTCTGTCCTCACCCCACATTTATGGCATCACAAACTCTCGCCGTGGGCTCCACACTGTGTCAGCAAGCCCTCTGGGTTCCTCCGATGTTGAGAAACACTAGTCTAAGATTCCAAGTGTTTCTGGCTGTAAGTCCTCCATGGGTCAGGACCCATGAAGTTGCTCTGCTTACTCCTGAGGTAGTCCTGCTTCTGGGCTAACAGTCTCTCTAGATACCTCATCCCACACCCTATCAGGCAGACAAAGAAAGGGGTTTACCTGGAACTGAGTCTGGCTGTCACGGGTAGATTGGTTTTGGAAGCATTTCTGTCTCTAAGCCAATCTCAGGGCTGAGCAAATGGGGTTTTCTGATGGACTTAGCATGGTCCTGTCACCCACTCACAAGCCCCAGGATTGAAGGCAATTTCACATGGGGTCACTGGCACAGGAAATGTAAGAGGATGGAGAACAGCAAGGACGATGCTCGCTGAATGTGTCATAAATGCAACGAAGAGTCACTGATCCCAGGAGAGAGCTGCAGGCTGAAATCTAGTTCACCAAAGCTAGCAAAGAAAAAAGTATTTCAAAGATGCTTTAGAAGTCTATCCCTGGGCAGAACAACAAGAAATATGCTCACTGTCATATAAAACACATAGTTCCATTTTATACCTTCCACCGTCTAGAAGGGAGCTTTGCTTTGGAGATCTTGATTGCAGTACTGATACTGTATTTGGACCGGAGAGGATGCTTGAGCAGTGAGTAATGAAATACAGCATGCTTGGGTATTTTCTTCAAAAAGGAGCTAATTTCCATTTTTAATATAAAATATTGTCTTCATGTTAATCTTCCTGTTATCATATATCTTTGAAATTCAAATGCATCACTATGGTATATTTCTTTAAATTAAATAATTTTATTATCATAAAAAAACTTAAGGGCTGGCTGAACAGCTCAGCGGGTTAAAGCACGTGCATGCAGGGGCAGAGGCCAGGGATTTAATCCCCAGGCCTGTTGTGCCAGCCCCACCCCCCCAGGGCACCCTGAGACTGCAATTGATCCTGAGCGTGGTGGTATGTGCCTGTAATCCTAGCTCTGGGGAGGCTGCATACTGGCGGATCACTACAAGTCCAGTCTAACAGTGAGACCCTGAATACCCTGCAGACCCTTCCCTAAAGTACAAAAAACACCCCCCAAAACCCGATAACAACAACAAAAAAACTTCAAGTGGTCAGCTAATCCAGCTGGCTAGTTGAATAATTAAGAACATAAAAATATAGGTAAAAGAAAAATCATCAGTGAAAATTATCTTACCCATTTTATAATCATTTTTAATGTCTTCAATTTCCCTCTTCTTAAAAAAAAAAAAGCTCAACATAAGTAAGAAATCCTCAGCCAGGGAGATAACTCAGGGAATAAGTGCATGCCTGACAAGTACAAGGTCCAAAGTTTGATCCCTGGTGCCACCCCCCAAATAAAGAAGAAGAAGAAAAATAAATAAATAAGAAATCTTATGTTCTGTAAAACTTCAAATACAGCAGGAATTCTTGAGTTGTGCTAAGGCTTAGATCTGGGGTGTCCCCCCAAGTCCCCATGTGTTTGGATGGTGAGTGGGTCATGGAGCGCTGCAGTAAATGTATGAAATCTGCTGTTAGGAAGCAGGGGCCCGCTGGGAGCAGCTCACTGGTGGTGTGGCCGGAGAGTGTGTACTCTCTGGTCCCTGAGCTCTCTTCTCTCTCTCTACTTCCTGGCCACAAATGAGCATCCTTGCACTGTTCCAGTCCTGCCACCATTGTAGTTTCTGCCCTGGTTCCAGCTTACCTGTGGCATGAACCAAAGTGAGACTTTCATGTTTTCAGTTGTGGGTGTCAGATATTGTGGCCAACAGTGAAGAAGTGGTCAAGGCAAATGGGAAAAACACTGCAATCTTTTCTAATGAACTCCACCGTGATTCTAATATCAATCCCTATTCTTACAGAAATAGTACAGTTGCTTCTATTTTTGCTACCTTTTATCTAGTTATATTTGTTACTTACTATAGATATTTTTGAAAACACCATAAAGCATCAATAAATTTGGAAAGTCTCTAAAGACAAGAAATGAGCTAATTTAATCCCAGTCTTGCTAAATTTTATTTTTCTTTTCATGGCTAAAATAGGTAGCTAAATACCATCCATGTAAATAAATAGGCAAATCTACATCATGGATTTTATATTTTAAAAGTTTAAAAGTTTTTTGCATTAAAACTTCATATTACTTGGATGTCCAGCTTAGTGCTTATAAATAATAATGATTTTAATTATTAACAGCGATTGCTATTCTCCGAGGCCACATATTACTGACTTATTCAATCCATACGTGTTTTCTAGCACTGTAAGGGACAACGGTATACATCTTTTACTTGTTTGATTTTACACATGAATTGAAAAAGACTATATGTATTAAATGTCATCCTTTTAATATTTTGTTTTCTAAGTTACATTGGGCAAGTGAGAAAATTGTGAAGATATTTAAAGGGATACATAAATACATTCTTACTCTTTTTAAACCAGGGATCAAATTCAGGACCTTGGACTTGCCAGACAGGCACTTATGTGGCTGAGCTACCTCCGTGGAATATACATATATTCTTAAGGTCACTATTATGTAATAAAAAATTCTTCCTGAACCCTGAATTTGTTGACTTGCTTGTAGATGCTCACAGTGATTTTAATAATCTGTTTCTTTTTCTATTACTATAGTTTTAGGAGATTAAAAAAAAAAACCAACATGGAGCTTTTAGAGATGAATGGATGCAATTTGAGACCATACTCATAAGTGAAATAAATCAGACTTATATGTGCAAACATCATTCTGTCTCCCTAGTGTAAGAATCAGAAAGTATGAATAAAATCTGAAAAGTATAGTAGATAATGTGAAAGGTAAATCAACTTTTCAAAAAGAAAGAACATCTGAGATGAGGGAAAGGAAAAAAAAATACAAGAAAGAAAGAAAAAGGATAAAAAGAAAGAAGGAAAGAAAGGGAAAATATATATGCATATACACACGACAGCTGGAATAACTACTGCTGATTTCTACTGATCTATTGAGAGGAACAGTTAATGCTTACATTGTTGTTCCTTTTTAATTTTTTGACTGTTTCATGCTTATATCTAGTGATATGAACAACAACTCGAAGACAACAATAAGCAATATAAGAAACATAGTTGAATTCCTTATTTTAGATAGTGAAATTCCATACAGTTCTTAATTATTTTTACTATATTTTATTCTTTCACTGGTTGTTTTTTTTTTTTTTGTCTTTTTGAGACAGGGTCTCACTATGCAGTTCAGGCTGGCCTTACGCTCACTTTGTAGCTCAGGCTGGTCTCGAACTCACAACAATCCTCCTGCCTCAGCCTCCCGAGTGCTGGGATTACAGGCATGCGCCACCATGCCCGGCTTCACTGGTTGTTTTTTGTTTGTTTGTTTTTTGTTTTTCTGTAGCTGGCTTGCCTATGCAGGTGCTTTAGAACACTGAGCTATCTTGCTGGACCCTTTATTTTCTTTAAGGAATAAAAAAGAAGTAAATCAATCAAGGAAAAAAATGTCTCCAGATTTATCGTGCTACCAGAGCACAGGTGACGTCACGAGAGCGAAGCGCAGGCGCAGGCAAAGTCCTGAGGCAGGCGGGTGCTCCTGTCACCCGCTCCAGCTGACATTATCACCTCCAGTCAGTTGCTGGGAAAAGTCTGAGCAACACAGGAAATTACATGGAGCCACCTGAGAAGCGCTTGTCCTTGTCCTGTGATGGATACCAAACTTGCCACGTTCCCACACACTCTGGTTAACATCTGAGCCTATTTGAGAGGTTTATACCAATGTCATTAAAAGGAAAAAAAATACAATTTAAAAATATGATTGCAATTGTTGAAATGCTAGTAGTGAAAATCTACATAGAATTGTCCATTGTTCTGGAGATGATGATTCTTTTAAAATAAAGCTAATATTTTTTTGGAATTCATTTATTTACTTTTTTTAATCAGTACATTGTACATTGTTATCTTCTTAGTGGCTATCCATAAAATAAGAAGCTAACAGGATATCCTGTCCAAACACTATTAGTACAAAATTTTCTCATTGAGTTAAGCAAAAGTAGCTGTATCTCTCCTATTCTCTCTATATAAATACAAAACGGGCCTCCTTTGTATCCTCTTTTTTTGTTTAGTCCTATCAAAAAAATTTACCAAATGCTAAACTTTTTTTTTTTTTTTTTTTTTGTCTTTTTGAGACAGGGTCTCACTATGCAGTTCAGTCTGGCCTTAAGCTCACTTTGTAGCTCAGGCTGGTCTCGAACTCACAACAATCCTTCCTGCCTCAGCCTCCCGAGTGCTGGGATTACAGGCATGCGCCACCATGCCCGGCTCAATGCTAAACTTTTTAAAAAGGCCATTTGTTGTATAACTCAGCCATCTCTGCTGAGTATGGCCTAAAGCTGTGTGCTCCCAGCCTCAGGTGCTAATGGGAATTGCCCAGCATTTTTTCTGTAATATGTTTTCCTAAGCCTATCTGCAGTACGTTGGCAGAGGAATAGATTTATCCGGCATCTTCCATGAGGATGCATTAGTTGTACTGGCAGCACAGTGGCCTAAAGTAAGGAAAGCTTGTAGTTTTCAGCTACTGAATCTGGGAAGCTCATACAGTATAGCTAGTCTCAGCTCTTAGGTTCTAATTTCCTACAGTTCACTAAGGTCAAAAAAGGGTGTTATGGTTTAGACTGGGGGGTCACCCAAAGTCTCATCCATGTGGAGGTGGATTGCCTCATAGGGATGCCATACCCGTCGGCGCTTGGTTTTCTGATGAATGTAGCAGCTGAGCCTGCTAGAGGATTTAACCCCTCTGCTTTCCGATCAGCATGACTCCAGCAGCGGCTTCCCTCATCCACAGCCCTCTACAGTAGAACCAGCCAGCCAGGAACCTTAGCCAGGAGCTGAAAGAATCCTATCCTTCTTGACAGTCAGGCACAGATTATTGCGTCTCAGTGAGAAGAAAGTGTCTGAGACAGAAGTTAATAGCCCTAATTCCAGTGGTGCCTAAGAAACCGGGAAGGATTAACTAGGTTTGGGCTCAGCATGAAGTTGGCCCACGAGGAGCAGCTGCAGACCGCCTCACAGACGTGGAAACTGGGAAGCAGTGGGAGTGCAAATCCTGGGGTTCTGAGGAGGCAGCAAGTGGCCACGTGTGCAATGGCAAGGGTGGAGATGGCAGTGATCGGAACCTGCAGACAGTACAGACTGGACTTTCCCAGAGCCTGGTGGATCACACAATTCATGCTATTTCAGCCATGGAGCCAGGCTGAGCTTTTACAGTCAGGAGTGTATGCAGTGTCAAGGCTGGAGTCCAATTAACAGCTACTTTTTGTATTAAAGATGCGCCTCTTTCAGAGCAGTCTGACATACCGTTATTGACAGTTTAAATGAATTAGAATTCTTAGCTCGACATAGGCATTTAACCAAGCCCATATCTTGGCATGGAAGAATTATGGGATTTCAGAGCTCATTTCTTTGAAGTAGATCAAGGACATGTGCCTATTTAATTTCCCTATAACCATTATGTATTGAAGAGAAAAAAATTAGGATGCTTTTAGGAATCAGCAGTACCAGTTTCCTGGTCTTAAGCTTTGGAACCAAGAAGACCCCAGCTGTCTCAACTCTACCCTGTGAGAGATGTATAGGCCATAGCACTGCTCAGTCTGCCCAAGTGTTCATTGCCCTCAGTGAAGAACAGGTTCTGTATTTTTTAATGTTTTAGAAAACACTGTTGACTGAGCACGTGACATGTGTTCCAGACCTTGTTCTCAGAATCCTTCTACGCTTTCAGAGATTCATTGGTGTGTTTTGATAATAATGATAATATTGTGTTTTCCTCAGGGCTTTTAATGATGTTTGTGAATAATCACTGAGAATAGATACATTAAAAAGATGTCAATATTAAACTCTTCAGTTTCAAAGTGAATTATACCCCTTTCCTTTTATTTGTTGCTGTTTCTTTACATATTTTGGTGTTTTTAGGAACCCACTTTGCCTGAACCCCATGGACACAGAATAAATATCTCCAAACTATATTACTATTCTTCTGGTTTTAAATGTTCTACAAGTTAGTATTTGTCATGTTAGTTTAAAGACCACCAGATTAAAACATACAAAAAACAAAATTATACATATACAACATTTTATTTTGTAAAGCTCTGGTGTTCTTTACATAAATAAGATAAAGGCCTAGAAGATGGATGTATACATGGATAGATAACTGATCTAGCTGGTTTTTTAAAAAACATATAAATATCATGTCCTAAAGTAGGAATCAAATTCTAATTCCTCCTAGCAATAAACCACAGTTTTGAAATGAGCCTACTTGCCCCCCTGCAACACGCTCATTAAATTTTTATAGAGCCCTTTGTCATCTGTTAACCTATGTGATATCAAAGAAGCTTGGCACATTTTATATCCACTCTGTGCTTCGTTTCAGAATGTGGTTTGGAGAGACCAGCTGACATGTTGAATTAATATTATAGACACAGTAAGAAAAATATGGAGCGATAGGGTCCTGTGAGTCTTGTGTTGGTTTTATATCACTAGACAGGTTATTTCACTTTTTCTAAGTCAATTTCATGTTGGGAAAATGAGAATCATCTCATAGTGTACTTGTGAAGATTACGTGAATATGTGTACGGTGACCATCTTAGAAGATGACGAAGTTTGGAAAACATCCTAAATGAAATAGCACTCTTGAATGACAATGCTCAGAATACTTTAGAAGTGCAAGTCAGCATCATAGCATTTGCAGGTGAAAGGCACTTTTCTTGAAAGAAAGAATGTAAATAATGTT
Source organism: Ctenomys sociabilis (assembly GCA_004027165.1). NCBI lineage: Eukaryota > Metazoa > Chordata > Mammalia > Rodentia > Ctenomyidae > Ctenomys > Ctenomys sociabilis. The sequence continues at coordinate 55,679 of PVKA01000564.1, read as the reverse complement.
AATGTATCTTGCTTTGGGTTAACATTTAGTAAGATGTATCCTTCAAAAAGGGAGAAGGGGAATTGTATTTTATTTTCTTTTTCACACAAGAGAAAAAGATCCTGAATGTCCTGCTTGAGATGAGGTCATGGATCTCAAAGGACACTGGAATACTGATGTACACTGATAAAATAGCATTCAGTCTGTCTGACTCATTGGTGAAAAATAGAAACCATGAGAGGTGGCCTAAAGGTCCTGGTGCAATGATTGCTAGCTTTTAGAACAAGTAAAACACAAAATGTTTTAATTTTAGACTTTGTCCCAGGAGCTTACTGGTAGCAATGAGAACATACAATAAGGATAAACAGTGTTTTCATTCAATTCACTAAGCATTTTGAAGTACACTGAATGTTTGTCTGCTCTTAAAATTTGTGTGTTGAGGCCCCAACTCCCAGGGAGATGGAGATGGGCCCTTTGGGAGATTATCAGACTCAGATGAGGTCCTGATGGTGGGGCCCTCTGATGGGATTAGATCAGAAGATGAAGGGACAGCTCCCTCACCATGTGGGAACATAGCAGGAAAGGAGCCATTAGCAGGCCAAGAAAAGGACGTTCATCAGGCTTTCATCAAGATTTGAAGTTGGGGGGCTGGGGAGATGGCTCAGTGGGATAAGTGCTTCCCTGGCAAGTGCAAGGGCCTGAGTTCAATTCCCAGTTCCTCAAAAAAAAAAAAAAAAAAAAAAAAGGATTTGAAGTTGCTGACAATTCAGTCTTGGAGTTTCCAGCTTCCTGATCTATGTGAAAGAATGATCTGTTTTGTTGAAGCTAACTAGTTTATCACATTTTTGTTCTAGTGATCTGAGCTGACAAAGGCCGACTTACTAAGCTGCTACTGTGCTTGCAGTTCTAAGCAAAAAGGAACTGTGCAGTTGAGAGCACAACATTGATTAAAATGAAGCTGGGAACAGAGGTGTGGCTGCTGTGTGTTCCTGCGCAGTGTGACTTCACCAGTTCTACCTGGCCTTAGCATGCTGGATGTGCCCTTTGAGCATGGTCTAAAGAATCAGAGGAATTTTTCCTAAAGATGTTGAAGAATCAGAGGGTTATAAAATGGGAAAAGGGTACAGAGAATGTGTTATGCCACAAATAAACATATTTACAAAATAGCCCAAGCCTATGGCAACACACATGGTCTGGGCCACAGACATGCAATGAAATTGCCACTGAGTAGCCAGTTTTTTGTGATGATTTGGAAAGCCTTAGATTAGTCACTCAAAACCAAACACAGATACTTACTGACATGTAGTAAAGGGCTGCTAAATTTCCTCTTCATACTGGTTCCACTGTTAGTAAATGACAGTCACATTATGAATGTTAGGCCCTTGGTTCCTGGGTGGACACTTGGCTGAAAAGCTTGGAAGTATCAATTTGCAAAATTCTAATCACTTTTTTTGTTATAGAGTTTGTAAGTGCATGTATATTTTCAACTACTGTAAGTAATTTTTTCCTTAATAAAATTTTTTGGTTCTCTGTCTCCCATTAAAGATTGTGAATAAAATGTACTGGTGTCCTTCTCAAGGTCAAGAGGTGGTAGGATTCACCAGGGCTAAGTTTGAGGGTCCCCACTACAAACTTTCTAGAGCTTCTCACATTTTCCTTTAGTACTGAATTTAACTTATAAAACAGATAGCTTCCAAAGTAACTTGCTTTTTCATATTTCTCAGAGTGAGAAGGTACAGATTGTGTAATTGTGAAACTGCAGTTATAAATTGCACAATTTGATTCAAATTGTTGCAGCAAAAGGGATTTTAAGATTAAATGAATTATGGTACAGTATTCATGTCTCAGCATTAAATCTTACAACTCTCCCTCCAGTATACATTGCCATTTTCTAGAGGCATGCGTTCTTCTGATGATTTCAAATATTTTATTTGGACCGATATTAATGTATAAGGTGACACATTTGAGTAATCTGAATGGACATTGTTTCCTCATAAAGAATCTGGAATATATATAACTTCTGAAATTTTGACTGCTACAAATTAATATATGTGGCAAATATATTTCTGGTCATGCTCAACCATTATTCATTTAGAAGATTTAGTTGCTATTTTGTAAGAAAAAGAAAGTGGAATAAATGGGGTTGCTTTTAAACTCCAGAAATCCATTTGGCTCAGTGGAGCTGACACTCGTTATTGTAGTTTTTAGGCCTCTTTATGAGTTACGGTGGATTCTAATTTCCTGCTCAGATTTCCTGTGGTAGCTTCTACTGATTTGGAAATGAAGCTAGGCTGGGTGGTGTTACATAGAATGCCTAGAGAGGTGGTCAGGAGTGATTCCTGTGCACCTTGCCTCTGTTCCTCCTTCTCGCTTCTTTCTTTTGCCTTTCTTTTTCAGAATTCCTGAGCAGTGAAAGAGATGAAATTTCATTTCTTCTCCCTGCCATGGGCTTTCCACAGCAGGAAACACTGGGATGTGATTCACTGGTCTCCATATTTGGGGGTTTATCGAAACTGATGTGGAGATGCCTCAAAACTAAACACTAAAATTCCACTTTCCCGCACTATTTTCCTTCTACATGTCTTAAAGAAAAATGCAAGGCTTCATATTACAGGGGTATATGCATACCCTTGTGTACAGCAGCACAATCTATGAAAGCTAAATCTTGGAAGAGGTCTGTAAGCCCATTAATAGATGAATGGATGGCATGTAGTGTTTATATACAACTGAGTATTATTTTGTCATTAAGAAAGATATACCTGAGGCACTCCTAGGTAAACTGATACAATCTGAGAAACTAACATAGTATTATGTGAAATTAATCAGACACACAAACTTAATACTGCATGGTTCTCTGATATGAAAAGCTTAGTATACATAAAATAAAGGGAAAATAAGGAGATCTTTTTCTAATGGATGAAGGAAGAAAAAAATGGAGGGCAAAGAGAGGGGAGAGGAGGGAGAGGACAAAAAGACCTTAAGACAAAAAATGACTTGCGCCTTTGCAAATGGGGAAGGGACCAAGAGTTGAAAGAAGCAAGGAGATAGGGTTGGAGATGAAAAAGACAGAGAGTGCTTAAGCTCCATTATGTACCTGTGGCAAGTTCTCACAAGGGTGCTGCTGCCTGTGCACTACAGACACGTACTAATAAGAGCAAACAACCACTTAGTGATTTAAACAGCATCCACGGGAGGACTTCGAATGTTTTCATCCTCAACAGAGCCTAGCTCTCGTGAACCTTCCTCTTTTGACTTTTAGGAGCTGTGTGCTAGATTTTGTTCTGTCCTTTGTATTGCTGTTCGATTAATACCAAACCTTCCCCCTCTGCTTTTCTTTTCCACATTCAAGTTTTTAAAAAAGGCCTAGCTGACTAAGGATAAACACATTTGGGAAGATCCTTTTATGCAGGCACTTACTGGGAATAAATTTTCTGTTAAGCACACAGCAGCTGGTCTATAAAATTTATTGCATAAATAAATAGGGTGAAGGGGTGGAAAAGGAGTCGCGAACTAGAAATTTTTGTAGAATGAGCAGATTTCAAATCATCCTTGGAATGTTTAAAGAGATTTATTCATTGACATTGATATGTGGAGCTAGGAGTTTATACACGAACAGCCAGCTGACCGGAATGGCTTCCTTTCTTAGCACCAATGGACCCCTTGTATCACTGTCTTTCACCCTTATTTCAAGGACTTGTGGAAGGACAAAGGGCCTCATGAAGCCTGGAGAAACTCTTAAGGCAGTATCAAGAACATTACTTGCACTTCAGCTGGAACACAGCTACTTTCCACTGTGGCTGTTGGTCTTCTTGCCATGTACCGTTATGTTGTTCTGAGGGCTCGCGACTGAAGTCCCATTTGCATTCACTCTGTGCTCTGCAGTCTGTGATGCGTGGTGGGAAATCATACCGGTGTCAAGACAGCCTGCCTGGGCCGTGTTTCCGCCTCGCAGCTGCGCTCCTCCCAAGCGAGGGGCAAGCTGGTCCTCTGTCACCTGTGCATCGTGCCACGGCTCGCGCCACACCTGTGCTCCCCTCAGCCTGAAGATTTATGCCGCATGCCTGACGGCAAAGTGTCCTTCCCCGGGGGATCTGAGTCTGTGGAACATCCATCTCATTTTCTTCTCTTGCCACAAGTCCATTAGCTTCATCTGTCTTGAGGACAAACCCGGCTCAGAGCCTATCTGATTTTTTCTTCTTCAGGGACCTTTCAGAATTTCAAGGTTATGGGAAACTTGGCTTTATGCAAAGTACACTGCCATCTGTTGCTGGTTTCTAATCTCAGATCCTTTCAAGAGATTTTCCAGGCTGGATTGATATAGAGATTTCCACTAATTATGTTTCACTGTACTTAACCCAAGAGTGTTCTTGAGGCTGTCCTTCCAAAATCATTTACCCAAATGTCTCACCTCTCAATCATTTGGGGAGATACCTTGTGTGACACTGTGGAATGATAGAATATATAACTTGACTTCACTTGTGGGTTTAACACTATGTATTAGTAGAGAGCCAAAAAAACCAGAGGATTTAGAGTTCTTATTTGTTTTGTTTTAAATAAGTACCTCAAAATGCCTTGTGTGACACTGTGGAATGATAGAATATATAACTTGACTTCACTTGTGGGTTTAACACTATGTATTAGTAGAGAGCCAAAAAAACAGAGGATTGAGAGTTCTTATTTGCTTTGTTTTAAATAAGTACCTCAAAATGCACAGAGATTATGTGGCTTCCCAAAATCATAAAATTATTTCAGATGAGTTTTTCTTTTAAGTTCCAGGTCAGCTATGGGCAATAAAGTTTCCGTGATGTTCATGTATTCTTCAGTTTTTGTAGAATGACATCTTGAATAATATATTATTAATTGAAACAATAAAAACTTTTCCTGTAAAAATTTAAAAGCAATAAGGTCAGCCAAATAGCTCAGTGTATTAAAGCACCTCAGGGACCAGGGGTTGGATCCCCGGGCCTGCTGTGCTGGCCCTGTCCCCAGGGTGTGTTGAGACAGTGATTGAGACTGGACATGGTGATGCGCACCAGTAATCCCAGCTCTTGGGAGGCTGTAAACAGGGGGATGAGTATGAGTCCAATCTAGTAGTGAGACCTTAAACACCTTGCAGGCCCTTCCCTAGAATAAATAAATAAATAAATAAGTAAATAAAAGCAACTAAACTCTGGAGTTAGAGTATAGAACTATATAAAATATATACATACCTCTGTGCATTGTATGTCTCTATACAGATGAATTTGATATTTAATATTACTCAGAATGCTTTGTATTATTGCATTGCTTCATATGTGTTTTATCACAAACACAAGTATCAGCTTTCGTGCTAATAAACTGCCTTCTAGGAATTTACCATATGGAAATAATAGAGAAGTAAATTGCTGCATGCATGAGTTTCTTCATATATCAACCTCTGTAATAGAAAAATAAATATAGGCAAATGCAATAGAATAAAATACATCATAATATGTTAACATAATGTTATAATCTGCAGTCATTAAAATGACAAGTATGGAGAGAATATATAGAAAGGACATAAGCTGGATGTAGTGTCACACACCTATAATCCCAGCACTCTGGAGGTTGAAGCAGGAGGATTATTGTGAGTTCAAGGTTAGTTTACTATATTTAAAAACTGCAGCATGTTAATTCTGGTAGCATAATGCCCCATGATTGTAGTGCTATGAACCACATTCTCAGAGAGCAGGGATGCTCTGCTAGTGAGGAGGGCGGTTGTGTGCCCTAAGCGTCCTACTCCTCTGCTTTGCATCCCCGATGCTCGTAATGTGCTGTTGAGGGAGTGTTGCATCTCCCTTTGCTAGGCCTTCTGGTCCATAAGGTGATCGGAGACCACGGAGAGTACCAAGGATTTTTAGTGAACTTCACTATGTGTTCTAAATAATGCTTTTGGAATGTCTTCATACTTTAAAGGAGCTCCAAACTAAACAAGTGGCAAGAATGATGACTGGGACATCAGCAGCAGTGTGTGTCCCTTAGGAATGTGTCAAATGGAATTAGTGGAAATAGAGGGCAGGGCTTGCTATTGGCACTGTCATGAAGCAGCCCACATTTGTGTCCTGCCTTCACCCAAATGGCTCTCCTTTGGCCCACAAACATGACCACAATCCCCTCTTCCCCTAGGATACTTTTCTCTTCCTATCCCTGGCCCAGGGCAGCCTGGGGAGCAGAGCTATGGGCACGCATGAGGGACCCCATTGTCATCATGTTCTTTCAGGGTTCTGTTTCTGATCACCGCTAACACTTTGATCTTGGGCTCTAAATGAGTGCTGCTTCTCCATGGAGGAATTATAGCTGAAGGTGCCCGACTCTGGCCAATGTGTTTCAGTCCCTTAGTTGCGCAGGTGACAGTTGCTGTTCCAGTTTTCATTGCTCCTGTCTCTTAAAACCACCGGTCATTGTGATGCATAGCTGGTCACTATGATGCACACTGTATAATCCAACCCTGACTAGCAGGCCGTTACACCTCTGTAGTAATGTGTGCTTCCTGTGCACTTATCCCATACAAGCCCTAGGCCACCAGAGATTAATGCAGGTCAAATGTGAATAAATCTGCCTCAGAATCCTGCACGTCACTTTGGTGTGTCTGTTTGCCATAGCAGTGCTGCCCTCTGCATAAGACTCTTCACAGGCACCCTTTTTGCACAGAGGTGACTAATACAGTGAAGACTCAACCCCAGTTCTTCACATGTCTCAAAGCATGCTGTATAAGAGGCGCTTGCCTCCCATAAGGGGGTGTTTAGGTAGGGGAGGTGGAGGAGGATGAAAGGAGGCTTTACTTGGGGCTGTCAGGGAGATGTATGGGATTTAATGCTGCATGAGTGGAACAATGTTTGAAATTAGTCTCCCCACTGGGGGAGGCAAACTTACATGGCTTGTGACCAGCACAGTTTCCCATTACCCTGAGACAGGAGAACAAATAGAATGACTCTATAATGATTATAACAGCAATTCCCTAAGCTAAAAATTAATATTTTGTGTTTTACATTGTGTGTTATATATTAAAACAGGACATTTTAATGCTTCATTTGACTTACATTGGTTTCCTTATAGTTTGTTTTCCAGCCTCAATCTCCACAATTTATTTACACATGGATACCCCTCTGGCTTAAACCCACAGTTGACAGCTTTCCTGACTGCAGACTCTGTCTCTCACAGTTTGTCTGCCTGAAGGATTTGCTAATATCTGACAACTTGTATTTTGAATTCATGGTTGAAAATTCCATTCTGTTTCAAAACAGCAGAGTCCTCATTGTAGCATTTCTTATGCTAATCAGAACCACTTTACTCTAAAGGTAGATGAGCTCCCATGGAGGTGGCTGGTGCCCAGCCTGGGCTGAGCCCTGGGCTGGCAGCCAAGAGGCCTGGCCACCTCTGTGCTCCTCAGAGTGCTATTTCCTGTCTCATGTTCCAGACTTCCCGTCTGGGAAAGGAGTGGCTTGACCTAGGTGATCTCAGAAGTGTCTTCAAGCTCCAAAGTTCTGCTTCTATGATTTTAATATTTAACAATACGCATAATTGTGCTTGTGCTGCATAATTAGGCATGAATGATAAGCAGCTCACAATGAATGGCTGTAATTAATTTTACTCCTACAGAGAACAAGTCTATTTTTGTCTTTCTCTTCTCCTTTTATTCCCCCCCCCATATATTTATAATCAGTATTAATGGCCTTTGATTTTCACTTGAAAAGTTTCGTGCTTTTAGTGATGCCCTCTGCAAATTCCTTCTTGCAGTTTTTCTCTTTGATTCTGACAGTGGCCATGATCAAACACATCGACACAGATAGTGAAGATCAGTCTGCAGAAAATAGATTTCTGTATGACAGAAGAGGAGGTTGTATTAGTCAGCTTTCTATTACTGTCCCAAATGCCTGAGGTATCAATTCACTGTGGCTCATGGGTTTGAAGGGTCTAGTCCAGGACCTTCATGACCTGAGCCTCCTTTTGCTTGTCGGCCTGTTGTGAGGAGCGAGGAGCACAGCATGGCAGCCTTGGAGTGAAAGTGGGTGAAAGGGACTGGGATCCCTTCACTCCCTTCTAGGGCAGGGCATGCACCCAGTGCCCTACAGACCTCCCCTTGATCCCAGCTCTTAAAGTTTCTACCACCCACTGGTAATACCATGTTGAGGATTAGGCTTTAACACAGACATTTTGGGTAGAGGTAGCAGCGTGCTTGCCAGTCCAGACCATAGCAGCAATTTTTGCCTAGATTTTTGTCTCATCCAGCAGAGATACAACATTGGTTGCAATGACAGTGTACTTCAAATAGCATAAACAAATGTATCATAAAGTCCAGAGATGATTGTGGGGGAATTAAGATAACTGGATCTGTTGCTGGCAATAGTGTTACCTATCTATAGTTCCAGCACTCTGCGAGGCTGTAGATACAGAATCGTATGTTCAAGCCCATTCTGGACAGTTTAGCAACTTGGTGACAATGTGTCTGAAAGTAGAGACATAAAAAGAGAATTGGGGTTATAGATCTTGGGTTTAATTTCAGGGAAAGAAAGAAAAAGAGAGAGAGAGAAAGAAAGAAAGAAAGAAAGAAAGAAAGAAAGAAAGAAAGAAAGAAAGAAAGAAAGAAAGAAAGAAAAGAAAGAAAGAAAGAAAAAAAGACAGACAGAGAGAGAGAGAGAGAGAGAGACACACAAAACACTCACAGGATCTAGGAAGGAGAGCTCCGTGGATGGCCAAGTGTGGCTGGAGCTCTAGGCCTGCACATCATGGAGTAGGGATGGCAGGGCCCAGGACAACCTGGACAGCACCAGCACAGGGTGAAGCCTGCCACGGGAAAGGCTCAGGACTTTGCCTTCCCAACAGCGTGCTTTCATGTGACAGAGAAAAGAGGAGGCCTGATTTGAAGGGTGGGAAGCCAGAACTGAGGCCTTCTGGTTGATTAAATTAGTTGCCTGACAAATCGGTTAATCACATTCACTACTAAAGAATCACCTGGCCAGGACACTTTTATAACACCCTGTGTTCATTTTCAAAAAGGGTCATTTTATTCCTCACTATTCGATGTAGGTCATTCTTTTTTTGAATAGCTGTATCCTAGGTCTAGGATCTAAACTCTGGAGGGTTTTGGAAATGTGATCCCATTCATCTGCATAACAGGGAACAAAGCCAGTTTGGGGCACAAGAAAATGACATTTTCTTTCCCCTTCTACTTATTTAGCAGTACCGAGCTCTTCTCTGAAATGCATAATTGCACTATCCTGTTGAATTGGGTCAAGGCATTTAATCCAAGAAGACATTGAGTTCCTGAAAATTTTCATGTAATTGGACCAAATAATAAAAAATTCAAGCTGGAAATGAAACACAAGCTCTGATTCCAGTTGATGTGATTTAAATTTCATTGGCTCCATGGAATTTCTGGGCAAGCACTCAGTGTCCCAAGCGGCCTGGTATTTGCCATCCTGAACTTGAGGTTCACTGGGTCCCCTTTTCTAAGTGGTCATGCTGTTCCCTTTCAGGGCAGTCCCTCTATTGCTGACCAAGAGGTTGTGAGAGAAAGATTACCCAGAAACTGAGACTCATGTTGAGGGTCCTTGAAGCAGCATCCATCTCTCCTAAGCAACTTAGCTGAGATACTTATTCCTTTCAGGCAAGTCAAAATTCTGTGCTGTCAGGTCCAAAGACAAGCATTCCTTCTGTAGGTTTTAACGGTTTGGCAGTTTCAGTCTGGAGGAAAGATTTTGATGCCAACCTCTGATCAGCGTGTTTTTCTGATCCTAGCGTCTGGGTCTGCTATAGTGTTATAACCAGCAGAGATTTCCATTCAGCCTTATGATTTGGTACCCTTGGTGTGCTGGTTCTAATTTCATACATCTGACCTTCCATTTAAAATATTTATTGCAGTTTTTCTTCCTTTGGCTTTGCTACAGAGGAGGAAGTCCTCTACCTGAGACCTCACGTAGCCTGTACTGGGAGCTGTTTTCATTATCTACCCACATTTCCTGTCAAGTCTCAGTGGCTGGCTATAGTTTTCACGTGGGCTGATGACTCTTGTTTAATGTGTATTTCCTTTGCAGATGTGAACAAGTCTTTATTTTTGACTTCTCAAGTAGGGTGTGTATTCAAGACTGTTAAAATGATCTTATGCAATGATAAATCTTAAGCTAGCAATGTATGGCATATTTTTCTGCATGTCATAATCATTCTTTTGCATGAAATTGAATATCTCTGAAGTTCCTTCATAAACTGATTCACTTACCTAGGACATTTGGAAAGGGGACACTACTTAGCTTATATAACAGATCTATAGTGGGATTCCTTTAGGATTCAAATAATTTTGGTTCAGCAGGCTTTGGGATTTTTATAAAAATAAAGAAAATAGTTAAGACATGAAATGTAATTTAATTAAAAAATATGCAGGTCTAATTTATTTCACTTATCTGAGCAGCTACTTTGAAGATGATAATAACATGCAATTTAATAACTATTATTAATTTCCTATCATCTTGCTTTGAAATTCTGGATTGTTTTTTGCTAACTTTAAAATAAAAAGGTAAACAAGTAGCCTAGGTAATTAAATTGGATGTGTCTTTCTATGTTACTTATATATAGGAGCATAATACATGAGTCAGTTTACTAAGTCTCTAGGGCTGCCTTCTAAGCCTGGTACCAAGAATGGGCACATGGTGTGGTCCTAGACTGCAAGTGATCATGTCACCACAACTTTACGTTAATTGTCCATGTCTTTAATTTGGTTCATGTTCTCTGGCCGTGTGTGAGAAAAAAGCTTCCAGTGCCTGTGTTTATCCCGTGTCCTTGGTCATGGTATGTGACCTCTACCCCTTTAAGACCAGCCATGGATGGAGATTGCCAGGTGCATTTCTATTTGTCTTTGAACCCTCGTTTCTCCATTATATCTAAACATTTGAAGTTGCCAGGAGACACATGATGTAAGATATATTGTTCCAATACTGTAAATGGCTGCAATAATGACCACTTGATAGGGGAAGGCAGTGCAGAGTTCAGTGGGTATGTGCATGTGCATGTGTGAGTGTGTGTGTATGTGTGTGTGTGTGTGTGTGTGTGTGTGTGTGTGCAGTTTCTGAAAAAAAAGACTTCGCTGTCACACAAGTACTCTTTTCTCTCTGTTCAGTTTTTCCCCTCTCTGACTTTCACTGTAAAATGGTCTGACTCAGTTTTGGAACTGTATCAAGAAGAACAAGAGAAGTAGTCTAGAGCTGTCACTTCTGGCTTGGGTGATGCATTTCCCATGTGTCTTCTGTCTCTGTGTGAGTCACTGAGAAATGAACTGACTTGGACAATTTATTTATTTATTTATTTGTAACCAGATAGTCCCGTAGGAATCAATAATAGATGACTTGAGTTAAAAGGAAAATATTTCGATACTTGAATTTTTTTTTGTAATAGTAATTGGGGAAAAGTGAGGAACGATGGGAGGCAGCTCAGTGCTCGGGTGCCCGCGTCTTCTCGTTTGGGTCTCAGCTGGCACCCTGGGCCAGCAGTGCCTTCCTACCTTCTGCAGAGTCAGCTTCCTTTCCTTGGCTCCTGCGCTGCCTTTACCCAGCCTGGTTTTCCAAGGATCATCATTAGCTGGTCCAGGGTTCCCTTTAGTGATTCTGTCCTTTGATGCTGTTATGGTTTGTGCCTAGGTGCCCCCCCCCCAAAAAAAAGCCTCATGCAGTCGTGGGGCGGCTTCTGGAGTTTGTGATTAATTACTGTGGGTGTGGATGCTGCACTGCCCTGGGGCAGGGGATTTGCATTTCAGTGTAAGGTGGCAGGAGAAGTTAGCTGCTTGAGCTTCTGCTACTCCTTTCGTATTCTTGCTCTTTGCTGTTGTCAAGAAAGGTTGTTTTCTGCCTTGTGCTGTTCTGCTTTAGAGCCATCTGAATATGGACTGAAACCTTCAGTAACTGTGAGCTAAATAAACCTTCTCTCCCTTCATTTTGAGTGTTGAGTATTTGTCCAAGCAAGGAGAGAAGAGTAACTGAGACAGACACTGTCCTCCTGCTGCCACTGTAGGCTGGGTAGTAATGTGGCTTACCCACTGGTAAGTAGTCCTTGCACTTCCGTGGCCTATCAATATGGTATGGTATTATCATTCTTCTATATCTGTGGTTTCCATAAACGTGTGTATCCAACTGCAGATGGAAAATAAGTGGAAAAATAAATTTCATCTGTATAGAATGTGCATCTGTATAGAATGTGCACAGCACCCACCCTATGTTATTTCTTAAACAATGAAGTACAACTACTGACATAGCTCCCAACTTGTCCTAGCCACTTAGAGAGGATTTAAAGTACACAGAAAATGTGACTACATGGTGAGCAAATTCTGCATCATTTTAAATACAGTCTTGAACATCTGTGACTTTTGTGTCATCATGGAGTCCTGGAAAGTATTTCCTGCAGATTCTATGATAGGACCATAAATTCAACACGTTCTTTATTTGACCCATCATGATTAAGATAATTTTTATTCATTGTCTGCCTTCCATTAGCAAAATTTCCATGAAATTGTGTCCTGAAGTATCTCTTCATAAACTGTGTTCTGGAATAGTTACCAACTGGCTGTATTAGATCCCTTTTTATAACACTGGGTTCAATATACTGAAATTCCTGCTGACTGATACTGGAAATGAAAATTTCATTTATAGGGATGCAATTAAAGCATTGCCAAGTTAAAAATGTCATGTTGCTCTTTGTCAATGAAGTCTATTATGCTGTATGATTTGTGTGAATCCTTTCTTCTAAGGAACTTAATGTTCTTTCTGAGTATTAGTCAGCAGACACAAAATTCTCATGACATTATTATTTTTTCTCCAAATTACATAGAATTTAAGCATCATTAGTTAATTAGTCCCTCTGAATTTTGCCCTCTGGTAAAGGAGGCACCCCTTTTGGAAGAGTGGGTTGGTCTAAAACCACTTGATTACATACGTTTTTTTCTGTACTTACTACTTTTATGTGTATGTGAATCCGTTGTCATTACATAAGGGCATACTGGCTGCAAATGGCATGGTACGGCCTTTGAACAGCCCTTTCCAAGCAAACAGTAGTTGAAACTCCTTGGGCACACACACGAGTCCTCTCTATAGTTTAGCCAAGGCCTGGCCAGCTGTAGCATCACGTCTGGAAGTGCTCCGATCACTCTCAGAACAAAAGCAAACAAAGCTTGCAGTCCCAGCCCAACCTCATCACACCATTGAAGCTACTGACAATTTATCTAACCTAGGTTTCCTTCTTGTTGCCTTTTGACAGTCAATAAAATAATAAAAAGTGTTTTTCATTATTATAAGCTTGGTATCACACCCAGAGCCTTGTACATGCTATGCAAATGATGTATTGCTAAAATCCAGCCTATCCCTTTTTAATTCTTTGAGACAAGGTTTTAATGATTTTGTGTGGCCTCCCAGATTGGTCTTGAAGTTTGGACTCTCCTGCCTCAGCTTCCCAAAGAGCTTGATTACAGGTACAGGACATAACACCTAGCATGAAAAGTTATTTTCAAATAGTAAAATAATACATTTCCTAATGATTATTATTGCAAGCCTCACTATGTGTCTCTTGCCCTGTTTCACAAGGACTAGAGGGTGGTTCTGCTTTTGTTTTTGTTTTTAAATTTGCGATCTCCTTCTTGATGCCTACTATTGGCTTGATGTCGGATGTCTGTCTTACTTGGCCTCTGGTGTATGTTCAGGAATGTGCTCTAGGAAGAACCATCATAAGAAAATCTGCCTACCGTCCTGGAGGAAAGGAAGAGTTGACATGTTCATGACAGGGCCACGATTCATATGTTCCCAAGTGGCTGTGAATCACTGTACACAGTGGGTACATGCATGGCTGCCCCAAGGGTGACTTAAGTGGTGAACACTTCCTGGTGGGACAGCTATGCATACCTGTTCTGTTGATTCAAGCCAGTGGGAACATGTCAAAGGAGCAGATGGTAGGAAGTTCTTTCATAACTTGCAGTCTTTGTAGACCATGAGGAACATGGTGCCTCGTGGTCCTCTATGCTACACCTGAAGCAATATTTAAGGGATATCCATGACGGGTCCTGTCACTCATGGGTAATTCAGCCAGCCTTGCTATCAGTGCATCCCCTAAATCTCTGTGGTCTAATAGGATGCCTCAGCTGTGGCATGGAGAGCCTGTCATTCTTCCAGTGATTTAGTTTCTAGGTAGTACTAGAAAGAGCTTTTCTCCCAAGATGTCTAGCACTGACATCCTCACTTAAAATAGTATGATTGTAGTGGACCACAATGATATTGAGTGTTTTTTCAGTTACTTTTCTCTTATTGCTGGGACAAAATACCTGACACTCTAATTTAAGGAATGAAAGGTTTATGTAGCTCATAGTTAGTGGGACTTTCAGTCCATACTGAGCTGGCTCTAGGGTAGAGAGCCATATAGCAGAGGACAGCAGTTCATAGCAGTGGAAAACAGCAAAGATCCCAGGGAGGAGCAGCTGCTGTGATAGCTAGCAAGCCTCTTCCCTTCCCCATATTGTGTGTGAGATGGGTCAGGGGTCGCACTCATACCCATAATCTCAGAATTGGATCAGGGATTAATCACAAACTCTGGAATCCTGTCCTAATGACTGCGTGAATCCTTGGGGGAGAAAATTAGACAAAATCATGACACTTATGAAAAAAGACTCTTACATACCACCCAGCAAGGAAATCACAGTGTAGCAAGAGTCTAGGGAATCTGATTGTCCCAGTGTATCCCTGAATACTCTTACCACTTAGCATTTCTGGTTGAGAGATGTGCAAAAGATTTACCTTCTAGTGAAGTTACTTGTTCTATTAACCAGGTTATACTATTCAATCTACTCTCCTGATTTCTCTAAAGCCTGTCCTTGTGGGAAATCTTTTAGACCAGTAATGAACAAATTATACCTAGTGGGGAATTTGATGATCAACCAGATTCCTGAAATAGTTCATGACTGAACATTTGGAAATCTCTTATTATAATGATGTGAAGACCAGAGAGAGGGTCAAATGAAAGCCATTTCCATTCTCTATGCTGTGCGTGTATATCCCTCTCCCTAAAGGCCCTGGGGACTTAGGAAAGGACCTTCTCAACAGAATCAGGTGGGACACAGACTAAGTAAAGTAAGGAGGTGTATTGGCCCCCAAGGTGACATCCAGACTTCTATTTCAAGTGGAGTTTATAGGCATGAGTTTGCAATGAAGAATATCTAATGATTGCTTTTGATAGCTTAACTCTTATGAGTGCCATAAGCACTTGAAGTGGGTAATAGTCTTTAATATTGTCAATTAGCATTTCTTTTTTCCAATTAAAACATATCATATTGTAAATAAAACATATATTGAAGTGTTATAATGTAAGGACTTGTGAAAAAGTTGAACTCTTGTGTCTAGTGTCAGGCTAAGAAGTTGAAATTTGTGGCTAAAGAGTTGAAGCTAGAAGCCAAGCATCCCTTCTTGAATCTGACCCTAGCTAGCAAGGCTTAATTCTAAACACATTTGCCTCTAGACTACAAATTCATTTTCAGAACAGCTATTTATATGATTCTACTGGTTACTTGGAAACAGATAGGCTAATTCATATATTTATTAATTAAGTCAATTTTTATTGAACACTTAATATCTTATGGCAACATTCTGAAAGATGTGAGATTAAATCACAGCCTTTATTTTTACTTTGTTTTCATTTTATGCATACATAATGCAAGGAAAATGCTACTAGCAAAAATGCCAAAGGCTTTTTCCACTAAATTCTCATATGCCTTATTACAGACTATTAGTGTTGGAGATTTGAGGGAAAAAAATGACATGGGATGTTTCTTTTTTCTTCTGGCCATTGCCTTGGAGAGAAAATAATAAGTCAAGATCAATTAGATTGTGTCTCAGCCATTTTTCATTATGCCTCTGCATCGTGGCCTCTCACAGGTTCCTTCCTCTAATTCGGATTCTGTGCTTCTGGGAATTTATTTTATGTGTACCCAGTAAAACAGCATTAATCTGATCATCATTTGTTCAAACACCACAAAATTTGAAGAGCCTGCTATTTTCCATCAGCCAGATGTCATATTTGGTGAGAGAAATGTGAGGTGATCAATTTTAAAGTCCTTTGGGTTTTTCAATCCTATCAAATGCAGGGAAGTAAAAAATCAGGATTAAGGCAGAAGGCTCCCGAGTACTTAAAGAAATACAGTGGTGAATTTTATCTAGAAAGCACCAGCCTACTGCTAAAGCCACCTGAAGTCAATATCAGGGAGGAAAACTTCAGAAACTCTGGGACCTGAGAGGGTCTGAATGGCATTTACAGATGGACTGCTGGACCTGTGGAGAAAGTGGGATCAAACATTCAGGCTGAAAGTTATACTTGGGGGATGGGCCGTAACATTTGCACCAGTGAAGGAGAGCAGAACAAGGTCTACCTTGGGATTGGGTGGAACGGGTAGCTCTGGACTGGGCCAGGAAGTTGCCCCTGAGCTCAGTCCATGCTCAGCAGTGAATCTGTCTAGACAGTTTCGTGGTGACCTCCAACACAGCTCCTGGGAGAAGGCAGCCAAAGTGCCACAAACACTAAGAACCTTGAAAATTGAAAAATGGCGGACAGAAGCATAAAGTAGATGGAAATGAGTCATGTCATCTTATAGAGCTGCAATTCAGTGAGAGACTGGAAAATGCCAATCTGACTCCCAAACCTGAGATTTTACTGTTCAACTGCACAACTCAACTTTGCTATGAAGATTAAATAAGCGTGCACTGTGGTTTTATACACAGGTAGACTCATACTAATAGAGCCCACTTCTGTAGATTTTCTTCAATGTGTATGTCAAGGTATTTATCAAGAATTTCAGAATATTAGTGTCATTCCATTGCTAATATTCACAATGAACATTTTAGTAAATGTATTTTGAGTGGATAAAGCTAAATACTTCCTTATATATGTTTTACACAAGAGCAAACTACTCATAAAAATATATAATGAAGCCTTAAACATGGCACCAATATCCTGCCCTAGTCAGATGCTTTTTGTGTTATTTTCCAGGAAGATCATTTAAAGAAGCCAAAATAGTATCTGGCAAATGATAGCTGGCTGGCTGACTCACTGCTTTAACTTACTTTGAAAGTTGCTTCCTCTGTCTTGTATCTGTTTGAAGGAGAAAATATACCTACCATATTCCTCTAATGAACATTTCACTGTACTTGGAAAAAATGGCATCTTCATGTAACGTCACAGAATAAACAGCATCACACAGCCTTTTTGTACAATTAAAGATAATTCTACCTAAGTGGAAGAAGGTAAGGGCAAAATGGAATGTTCGGCAGGTCATCTCTCCATGAAGTGTTTAATATTGAGGCATTTCGGGTGCTCATGCTGTGCTCTAAACTGTCACCTACTCTCAAGCTTGCCTACTTATTTATTAGGAACATTAAATCTGAGACCTTCACAAAAGGACAAAATTAACAGTGACTGCATTTGTGCAAAGAAAATGCATTTGGATGGGATTTCTCTACTGGTAGATGGACTCCTGGTGCAATTATCTCAAAGAATATTTGTGCCTCTCTGCACGTCATTTGGCTTTGGCAATGAAGAACAGGAAGAATCCTGGAGGAGATGTGTCCATGTAAATAGTTTGTTTTTTTTTTTTAACCAATTTAATTATCACTTCTTCCGTGCCTACCGTGTCCTCAAATCCACATCCTTGAAGTGCTCATAGTCCAGCAGAAGATACATCTAAGCAAATAAATATATACCATAGAATGTGGCATCCCATTTGAAAGAAAGGGATTTTGTTTGTCCTCAATGCCTAAATAGTTTGTGGTTGGCTCTGTTCGGAGAATATGAGAGAACAGCAATAATTAGCTCAATCATCATACTAGGGTTTATTGAGTGCTTTGAGAAATACCTGTGGGCTTACAGAGAATATAGTGTTGATTAAACCATGGTGTTAAGAACTATGAAAGGCCTTGGATCTTTACCCCCTTTGCTAGTTATCACAATCTAGGCTTTCCTCGGCCTGAAGGAGGGTCAGCTGTTGCCTTTCCTGTCTCCCCTGCTTGCTATGCTCTCAGTAACAGTGGTGGTAGGACTGGAACTAATTACTGAATAAATGGATATAGGCTACTTTGTGTGTAGCTTTTCAGTTCTCTGGGAAGTACTAAATTAAGAAACAGAACTTGGTAGGACCAGAATTAAGAACTTCTTGGGGAGTCAAGTACCACTGTGTGAGTTCTCATTTTTATTTTTTTTTCTTTATTTTTTTTTCATTTATTTTATTGAAATACAAATGTCAATCAGACAGTTTCAAAACACCATAACCATACAGAGTCGATGAAAGTTGCTTATCAATTGCGAGCTGCCAGTGCAGAGGTGACACAAGAGAAATCTAATAGGAAGAGACCCAGCTACTTCTAGGATATATATTTTCCTAGCATGTGAGTATTCTTTTGATGCAGGATCTACTGCAACGTGCTCACTCAATGTGGAACTAATGTAAGGACATTTGACAAGACTTCAGATGTCTTAAAATGTGACAATACATTGTTGAGTTAAACAATATATTCCCAGTGAGTTGAATTTTAAACCTTGGTTTGATTCTGGCCTCTTGGACAGAATACCAGGAGTCACATCTTTCTCCATTTACACATTTCAGTGTGTGTGACATTGAAAAGAAATGTTGATTGTTAAAGGCAAAACTAAAGTCTATCAGGCACAATGTTATTTCTTAAATTTGCTCAGTCCAGCATTAATTTCTAGAGTCATAGGTATCACAGTAGCAGTGGAGTTTTAGTGGTGGCACTTTTTCCACAGTAGCAGCTGTGAAAGACCACACACAGCAAGATACTGGAAAACCTGGGAGGTGAACCAAATCATCAGGGTAAAATTGCAGATACAGAACTGGGCAGGCAGGATACGTCTGGGTAGCAGTGCCCAGATGTCCTGCGCCAACCCCTTTGTCTGCTGAATCCCCAGAATATTTCAAAACCAGAAGTGGTTCCTGACTCTCAAGGACATGCAAAGGAGATGCTCTATCTTGGAATTTATTTCATTTGAAGACTTCTTTTTCCCCCTTTCCCTGGTGACTTGCATTTGGTTTTTGAATTCCTCCGACTTGTGTGAGATGTCAGGTTCCTGTGTGCTGCAGTCTCATTTGACTCTGAACTGATGACTCAGTGTGACATGAAAAAATGATGCACTCCTAATTTCTAAGGATTGCAGATTTTAAAGCAAGTCCTTTGTTCAGGAGAGATGATGGGTTGGAAGATGTATTTGGAAGAGCTAAGCTTTTTCACAGAAGGATGGGAAATATAAAGACATGGGAAGATCTGAGAGAGAGAAGCAAAAGACAGCCTGGGCGGGGCAGAGGAGATGAAGTCCCTGTAAAGTCTTTCCACACAATACAGAGTGAACTTTTCCTTGTAACTAGTCAGCTCTTTAAAAGACACATGGGATTCTTGACAATCGCTGGTGAAATCAGAGCTATTTGTTTGCTTTTTATTTTTCCCAGCAGAAGTTCCATAAGGGAAGGAAGGAAGCCTGGTTTGTTCTCTGCCTTAGCAACAGCCCACAGGACAATGCCTGGCAGAGTAGACACCTAAAGAATGCTTGAACAAATAAAAAAAATATGCTTGCTTTCAAGTAAGTGATTATTTTCATGATTTTTGTGAGGAGATGCATAATTCTTCTCATCCCACGTCAAGTAATGTCTATTTTAAATGATAAAAACACAAAAAGCATTTGGTATTTTAAACATATAGAAAAGTGGGAGACAGGACAGCTTCTACCATTTTGTCTGCTTTAGGAAAGCATTAGTTTCTTTGCAAAGGTCTGTTTTGTGTTTGTTTACAGTTTTATATAGTTGAAGCTAACTATGACACCATTTATACAGCTACTTTTAGCTGGTGGTGTTTTTAGGCAAAGTGGACATAAGCAGTTCACAGAGCCGCTGGCACAACAAAGGGAGAGCAGTTATGATGAAGCTGTTGGAAATGATGTCACATCAATTCTAGTCCCTTTCCAAAAAGGGCTCCGGAAAGTTGAGGTCTCACATGAAGCCTCGCTTGCAAAAGAGGCCAGGAAATACAGTTTTCAATACAGTTAATGCTTTGCGGCTTATCAACCTTGCAGTGTTTCTATTTCTTTTCTTCTGGAGTAGTCATCCCACAGCTGGCTGCACAACTGACCCAGTGAAATTTCAAGTGTCAGTTTAAGATTTACCATCTAGGACAGCCTTGATCTACCTGCAGACTCACACAGGGCCTTGCTCAGTTACGCTGTCTTAATTTCCACTTGAATTCCTTGGCATTATTTCTGAAAATCTCAGAATATTTTGTTGCTTGGCTCTCTCTTCTACTGGATCATAGACTTCATGTGGACGAAGAATGTTTCAAACATTGCTGCGGCAGTAGGGCCTAGTGTTCTGCTGGGGTCTTACATATTTCATACATAGTTGCAATATGATTGATTCACTAAAAGTCATACATTTAGTTTCTTTCCAGTTTATTACTATATGTACTACAATGATGAAAACTTTTGTACAATGATCTTTGTTTTACTTCTCATAATTTCTTTGGAAAAGGTTAAAAGGGGAGAAGTTATTGAATGGGTAAGCATGGACCATCTTTTATTTTGCATTTATCAAGCTGTTTCAGAAAATGCTGTCCTTGTCTACTTTCCTGACAAAAGTTTGTAAGAGATCCAGCTCATTGTTTTATCACTGAGACTGATATTTTCATGTTTAAATCGTTGCTAGTTTTGCCACTAAAATTTATGGGTTGTTTTTCCTTATGAATATTTATCAAACTTTAGTATGATATGGATATTGACACTTGGTCACTTTTTAAAAAATAAAACTAGGGTTGTTGTGTTTTACAGTAAAAGTTTTAAACTTCATGAAGTCAAATAAATTCTTCCCTATGTTATTTCTTTTATTATTAAGAAAATAGTTATCCAAAAAGCTGATGTAAACTTTATTTTTATTTATTTATTTATATTTTTTATTTTTAAAGAGAGTGCAAATTAGAATTAAAACAAAAAAATTAAAAGTGATACAGAATTGCATTTAACAAAGTAGTATGAATTTCACAGTATTTGTTGTGATACATACACAGTGCTGTCTTCCAACCAATTCTTTATATTACCAGATATATGCATGTAAAATTGAGGAAGAAAGAAAAAAAAGAAAGAAATTATTAAGCAATTAAGAAGTGAAAAGGTATGAATAAATGCGTAAAGGAGACAAAACAAAGGGTTAAGTGCTTCTTTCTATTGTCCAGCAGAAATGTATAGTACAGTCGTCCAACCCATCCTGCTTATGTACATAGATAAATCTCTTTCCCCATTCCCTCTCTCGTCCTTTTCAACTCAGTAACTTTCCTTTTGAGTAAGCTCATTACCTTTTCCCAGTATTTACTGCACCCTTCAGATTCCATTTTTCTCTTCCAGATTTTCACACCAGAAGACAATATGATGTTTGAAAATGTGGGTCTAGTTTGTTTCTCTTAAGAGTATGATCTCTAGTTGCATCTATTTACTGACAAAAGACTCAAATTTATTTTGTTTTATAGCAGAATAATACTCCAATGTGTGAAAACACCACATTTTCGTTATCTGTTCTTTAGTTGATGGGCACCTGAGTTGTTTCCAGGATTTCGCTATGACGAATTGCACTGCTATAAACATGGGTGCACATATATCGCTGTAGTAGGAAGTTTTTAGTTCTTCTAGAAAAATACTCAGAAGGGGAATAGTTGGTTTGAATGGAATCTCCAATCCTAGCTTTTGAAGGAATCTCCACTCTGATTTCCATAGTGCTTGCACCAGTTTGCACTCCCACGAATAGTACACAAAGGCTCCTTTTTCTCCACAGCCTCTCCAGCATTTGTTATTGGCTGACTTCTTGATGTTAACCATTCTTTCTGGGTTTGAGATGAAATCTTAATTTTGTTTTAATTTGCATTTCTCGAATGACCAATGATGTTGAACGTTTTTCCATATATTTTCTTGCCATTTATATTTCTTCCTCTGAGAAATATATATTCATCTCAGATGCCCATTTTTGGACTGGGTCTACAAATTTGGGGGAGGTGATTTTTTAATATTCTTTGCATGCTCTAGATAGAAGGACTTTTTTTGGAGCCACAGTCTGCTATCATTTGTTTTCCAGTTTGTGGGTTTTCTTTTCACTCTGTTGGAGATTCTCTTTGAAGTGCAAAATCTTTTTAAAAAGATGAGATCCCAGTTCTTGATTCCTCAAAGTATTTACTGGGCAATTTGGTTTTTGTTCATGAAGTCTCTACCAACCTTTATGTTTTAAAATGTCTACCTACATTTTCCTGCAGATGGTTTAGTGTTTCTGTCTTAATATTTAAATCTTTCATCCTTTTTCTTTTTCTTTTTCTTTTTTTTTTTTTTTTGTGGAACTGGGGATTGAATCACACCCTTGCGCTTGCCAGGGAATTGCTTATTCCACTGAACCATCTCCTTTTCATCCATTTTGACTGTAGCTTTGTGCATGGTGATACGCACAGGTCTAGTTTTAGCCTTTAGCATATGGAAAGCCAGTTTTTCCAGCACCACTTATTAAAGAGGCCATCTTTCTTCCAGTGAGCATGTTTTTGCTTCTTTATCACAGATAAGTTGGCTGAATGTGTTTACAGTTGTGTCTGCATCTTCTGATCTGTTCCATTGATTCTCAGACCTGTCTCTGTGCCAGTACCATGCTGATTTTATTGCAGAAAATTTATAGTATGATTTTAGGTCAGGGATTGTGATATCTCATGCCTTTCCTTTGTTCTTCAAGATTACTTTCAATATTCTGGGTCTATTTTGTTTCCAAATGAATTTGAGGAAAGTTTTCTCTAGCTCTGTGAGGTATATTAGTGGTATTTTAATTGGGATTGCATTGTATCTGTGCAACAATGTGGGGAGTATGGCCATTTTCATAATGTTGGTTCTTCCTATCCAGGAGCATGGAATATTTTTCCATGTTTTCAAATCCTTTTCAGTCTCTTTTCCCAGAGTACCATAATTTTCACTGCATAAATTTTTCTGTCCTATGTGAGGTTGATTCCTAAGTATTTCTTTTTTTTTTTTTTGATGTTAGCATGAAAGGCATTGCTTCCACAATTTCCCTCTCAATGTGTTTATTGTTCGTGTACTAAAATGCTACTAATTTTGGGGTGTTAACATTGTATCTGGCTATGTTGCTGAATTTGCTGATTAAATCCACAAGACTCTTGGTGGAGATTTTGGGGTCCTCTATGTTGAATATTATTCCATCTTCAAATAAAGATAACTTCACTTCTTTTCCAATAATTATTCCTTTGAAAATTTTATTTTTAGTTCTTTGATGTTTTAAAGATTTCAATTTTCTGAGATACTTCTTTTGTTAAATTTATTTCAATAAATTATACATTAAGAGGTTATCTTCTTTTATCTTCTTTTCTACATTTGGAACTGGCTTATATTAGTATAATGTAGAAAACACTGGCTAAAGAATCAAATGCAAATCATATAAAATAAAGGACCCGTTACTCTGATTTGAACATTATATATCACATACATGTATCAGGCTGCCTCTCATTCTCAGTGGCCCTTGAGCTCACAGAAGCACACTCCTGTGGTTCCTTTAAAATTTTTACCTATTACTTCTTGGATTAATCACTTTGAAAAACACACTTTTCAAGTTTCCTGTTAACTTCATGTCAGAATTCAAATTACCAATGATTTTCAACTGTGAGTGGTTCTTATAATTATTTAACTTAACAATATGCCTACTTAGATAGATTATGGGGTGACCTGGAAAAAACAAATGGTAGTGGAAAAAAGAAACCTACTGATTTCTTAATTGTCCTAATTTATTGGCTTTATCTTGGAATAATCATTCTCTTCTACTATAATTTGAAAGAAGTTTTAGAAGTATGACAGATGATTGTACCTTGCAGAAAGTATGTCTGTCCACCTAGGTATTAAGAATAAGAACTCTCAAAGGGATAGCATTGGTGTGTAAAACAGAATGGCATAACCTGCCACTGCATGCCTGAGGGAGGTTGGCAGGGGCTTCCCTGTGGGAGCCACCCCATGAGAAAGCAGCCACACAGGGACCTGGATGTCACTTCCAAGCAGAGAACCCAACTAAGCTGCTCCCAGACTTCTGATCCCCAGATTTGGGAGATAGCAAGTAGATGTCATTTTAAGCATCTATGTGATGTTTGTTTCACTGCAAAAGGAAACAAAAGCAGTCTCCTAGGTGGTCTTCACCAGGGAGAGTGAATTCCATCTGTCAAACATGCCAACGTGTGTGATTCTTTTTTCACTCTCCATTTTACTCTGAAATTACGTTCATGCCTGGGCAGCTGGGATGGCACTCCTTGCACTTTCTCTGCGAACTATCATTAGTGAGGCACTCTGATAAAAAAATACCAAAGATAATTTCCTTGAAATAACTCTTCTGCTTAGCAGGGTGCGTATTTCTGGGAATTTTTCTGCTCTTTGCTCATGCCCTCATCTCACCACTCTAATGCCAGCCATCTCATTCCAGGCCTAATCAGGCTCCCTGCCCTCAGCGCGCTGCTGTGTTTGGGCGTCTGATCTTCCTCGTGCTATTTGCACCCCTTGTCTTTAGGAGATTTTGAACTTCCTGACTTTCTCATCATTCCAATTTGCCTTTCCCTTTGCAGTCCCACTCTTCCTCCTCCATTTCTGCTTCTTCTCCATGCTACTCAGCATCCAAGAAATTTCCAGCTTCTTTTTCTCCTTAGGACTTATCACCACTGGAGAATTTCCACTTAGTGCATTTCTTTTCTTTTTTTTCGTATTTCAGGAAAGGGTCTCACTACTGGATTGGACTCATAGTGATCCACCTGTTTACAGCCTCCCAAGATCTGGGATTACAGGTGCATGCCACCATGCATTTCGAGTCTCATTTGCACAGTGTGCAGTTTTGGTTTATTCCTTTGTGAAAGGCATGTTTCTTTTCCTTGCAAAGAGGCACACAAAGGGGCATGCAACTTGGAGGGCACCTGAGTATTTTCATCATCTGAGGCTACAGAAGTTGAATACTTACATAAACATCTCCTCCAAGTTCTAGAACAGCGGGCTGTGATTCATGGAGCAGGAGTACACGTGAGACGTTCCTGCAGATATGAGAGCACTGCAAGGAAAGTTTCTAGCCCGGTGCCAGCTGACCCTTTCTTTGCTGTGGACTACAGGGCACTGTGTGGCCTTTTCTCTGCAATCGCCATTTTTTCAGCCACCTGACATGTGAGGAACTGTCCCAGTCCCAGGTGCTTTCCCCCTCCAAAGCTGAGACTCAATGCATAGTACTGCGAATAATGTTATAAAAGTTGCAGGGTGTTTCCCATAGCAAGGCATAGTAGTGGTTTGATGGCCTGCCTATGTCTGTAGCAGGAAATACTTTTGTTTTTGGGCTGGTGAATTCATTTTGTCTGGGGCTTCTTCCATAACTGAAAAGCTTACATTCTTTCATTTGTTAAACATTCAGTGAGTAATTCTGATTTCCAGGGTGTGTGCAGAGTACTTTATGGGGGCATAAAGATAGAAAAGAGTCTCCTTCACAGTGTACAGTGAGTGCATGCTAGATGTTGTAAGCATGAGTCATAATGCGAGGTGACATCCCTGAGACTTGTAAGTACACAGTGCTGTGGTGTAAGGTGGGTGCCCTGGAAATCACCCACTTAAAATGTGGGTGCAGAGTTCAGGGACCGATAAGCCTCCCAGGTGACACTGTGCACACAGAAGTTTGGGAGAGCATTACCAAGACCCCATCGATGATGGTGTTGATGGCCATAAATAGATGGGGAAACATCAAAACTTCCTCCATCTATTTATTGTCTTATTACCATATTCTTGCTAAATATTTCTATTTCTTCTTATTAAAAACTGTTGTACACTGACTGCCAAAATAGTTTTGTAGTAACGTTTTAGCATTTGGGTTATAGTAAGAATTTCCCTGATTTTGTAATTCTGTGAGTTTTAAAATTTTCATATGGTCATTTGTAAATGCTTCAAAGGAATATAGGATCACTGATCATGCAAAATCAAGTTCTGAAACTGATCTATAAGAGTCGTGGATCCCTGATAAGTATGTATTATTTATGTCTGAAATAATTGTATTGGACTAAAATTTTCTAAGACTATCTGCTCTTGGAAAATATCTTACATGTAGTACTTATGCTCTCAAAGCACACCTTAATGAATACTATAAAATTAATTTTTTGACCATAAACTAGAAATGAAGTACATTTATGTCAATGCATATGTCCATCTGTAATATTCACTTTTCAATGTGAATTTCATTATGCAAAGTCAATGATTAAGTTGAAATATTTTCTGCTTTGTTATTATAGTCATGCCTTAGTTCCTGATTGCTGTGAAAACTATCAAATTGATGACTTGATGTATTTTGAAGAAAAAGTTTTGCCCAAGATAGAGACATTCTGTTGGTGTCAGCTGTTCTGTGACTTCTCACCCAGCCAAAACAATTTGTGTGGTATTTGTCATGTTTAGGCTCCAAGACTCCAAGCGTGGAGCTTCTCTGTACTTTGTGTTGTAAGATTGAAAATATACAAATCAGGACACATTCCATAATGAAAGACACAAATCACCTATTCCTGCATGTTCTGCCATATACACCTCAATTCATATTTTTAGTGTGCCTAAATTATGCAGGCTTCATTTTGGCATAATTGTACATGCATATAACATACTTTCACCATCCCCATTAATTTCTTTCCCTCTTCTCCCCTTCCACCTGGTTGCTCTCATTCCTAATGGCCTCCCTTCTACATTCATGTCATCACTCCTCTTAAAAGTTAAAACTTTCCCTAGATTCCATACATTAGTGACAATGTGGCATTTGGCTTTTTATGTCTGGATTATCCTACTGAGCATGGTGATGGCCAGGCCTGTTCATTTTCCTGGACATTACATGAGGTCAGTCTTTGGATGAATGGATCCTATTGTGTACGTGTGGTGCATTTCCTTGATCCATTCACCTTTGATGGACACCTATGCTGTTTCCACAGCTTCATTGTATTGAAGTCAACATGGGTATGCTGGTGCCTATAGTATGTAGATGAAATTTGTCGATCAGTTTATAAAAGATAAATAATTAGGTTCATATTCATTGCCAGTTTGAAGATCAAAGGAAACTTGCATTTAAAAGTGCTTCAAATGTCAGCATCTATTATAGACTTGTTAAATTTCATCATTGAAATTGCATGACTTAATACCCTCTTGTGTCTAAATATCTCTTCTGGAAAAAATCATTAGTTTTGGAAATGCATGAAGTTGTCCAGGCTACCAAGGTGTTATTTAACGTATCATATCCAGTTAGGAATCATTTTTAGAAGTTGCTTACTACAATCTCTCATTCTCCTTTAATGGTGTTTGTGTCATGGGTGATATTAACAAGATAAATATTTATAAGTGAAAATATATTAAAAATTCTGCCTAGTGATAATTCTCCTAGTATGTGGAGCTATTTTCTGTTTCTTCTCCTTGTTCTTGTCAAAACCACCCTTACTCAGCATCTGAATTTCAGTAACTTTGTATCTCTCATATATAAAGAGTTGGCTTGATTCAGAATTGGCCACTGTGTACGCTGCCTGCCAACCAGAAGGTGGCTGGTGTGGTGCGTGTGCACCCTTACCCGTCTGGTCTTGGACTCTCACTCCTTCTATCCACCTTTGCTCCTGACACCAGCAAGCCAGGGGAATTTTCTCTTGTGTTAAGGAACACATTTACATTGGCCACCAGAGGGCTCCCATATTCCTTCCATCTAACCATAAAAATACAGCTATCATAAAGTTCACCATTGAATAAAAAAGTATTGTAGAAATGTATGGTATAGTTATTGATGGGGGAACCTTTGCAAACAATTGTGTTCTTGAACAAAGTACTTTTCACAAATTTAATAGACTACTTTAATTAAACAAAATGATCAAATTATATGGTTTTCTATCTGTGAAGAGGCCACGGGATAGACTTTTTAAATTTTATTTTATTTTAAGTTAAGGGTCTTGCTACGCAGTTTGGACTCATAGTAATCCACCTGTCTCAGCCTCCCTAGTGATGGGATTACAGGTGTGTACCATCCTGCCCAGTTCCAGGCCAGCAAGGTAAGTGGTACCAGGTATCAAACTCAGGACCTTGCACTTGCCAAGCAGGTGCTTATGTGGTGGAGCTATCTCCCCAACCATGGGATAGACTTTTAATACCAAACACTTCCCACAAGTTGGGAAGATGAGGAAAGATTGCTGTGAGTTCTAGGCCAGCCTGAACTACATAGAAGACTTTGTTTAATACATAATACTTATTGACTCCACATTTCAAATACTGATGCTAGTGAAGTTTGACATATATTTATTACTGATAAATGAAGGATATAAAATATACTTGATTCTAGGCATAGACGTTCAGTGTTTGCTCACAAGTGAGCTATGTAGGGAGTCCTTAACACTGTGAGTACTCTTATTTGTCCAGCTTTTAATATTTCACAAAACATAATAAAAATGTAGAATGTCACTAAGTGAGTATTGGTGGTAAGACAAATAATGAGTGTGAACTAGAAAGAAACAGAAGAAGCCGGGCGTGGTGGCGCATGCCTGTAATCCCAGCACTTGGGAGGCTGAGGCAAGAGGATTGTTGTGAGTTCGAGACCAGCCTAAGCTACAAAGTGAGTTTAAGGCTACCCTGAACTGCATAGTGAGACCCTGTCTCAAAAAGACAAAAAAAAAAGAAAAGAAAAGAAAGAAACAGAAGGATTTTTTTGTTGGTCTTTCCTTTGATTCCTGTTGTGTTAGCTGGAATCCATATTAGATGTGGCTTCAAGAGAAACTCCAAAAATTTCTTACAGTAGCAGGGGAATCTGCCTGACCTGGACAGTCCAGATACTACATATAGTGCTTGTGCACTCAAGCCCATTGTTGCCATGAGGCAGAGGATAAGGATGGCAGATAATGGAAATGTTACAGTCCATAGCACCACAACCTTTGAAAACAAGCATCTTTAGGAGCTCTCTGAGTCCAGGTGAAACTTCCAGTGTGTCACTGGATTGATCTTTTCTGCAATGTGCTTTAAACCACAATTTATTTATCATTGCAACTGAAGGTGGTATTTCACCCATCTTACCTTTTCAAATTCATTTTCTTTTGAAATGTAACACTTTTTATTTCTGCACTTAAATGTGTATCAAAGAAAAATAACAACATGGAGGACCTGATTAACTCAATTATACACCCACACCTAGATGCTGTCTTTTTAACTCCAAGACTGAAATATTGTGTTACAGAACAAAATAAAACAATCTGTTCTCCCTTTTATCCATTATGTTCTTCTGCACTGAGAATTATTGATTGTGCTTTTCTTTAGAGAAGCAATAAAAAACAGGGCTTATTTTGGTGTATTTTATATTTATTGAAACAGTTTTAAAGCAACGTTTTGAATTCTATTTTAATCTGTGTTTTTAAATTTTACTTCTCTGCACTGACTTTTTAAATTTTTAATCCTCATCTATCTCATTGCTTTCTGTCTATGAGATAATAGTGAGCAGAAATCGTTCCAGTTATTTGGTGCGGATTACCATGTTTAAATGAAGTGTGGAAGTGAGATTATCACAGTGTAAAACTACTTTGGTGCTCAAATAGAGTCCTTGTATCTGTACCCACTTAGTTGCAAATCTAGGCTATTTTGTTGCCATTACTCAACCATTTTGATTTTAAAGTGCCCATCAGGTATCTGCCTTCCATCCCTCTTCAAGAAAATCTATAGTACTGGCCATGGCAACTAATTTCATTCTATGACCAGCTCTGAGCTGAAGTGCAAAGAACCGTGCATGAGAAAAGAAGAAAATTAAAAGCAATTTGAGTAGAATCAGCATCTTCTCATAGCCCATAAAGTACCTGTGTGCTGGTTTGCTCCTCAAGAATGTCTTTGAATGAAAAATAATGATAAAATGTCTGCATCCAATAGATTTCATTTGAGAACACATACTCTCTGCCATATTATTTTAATTTTATGTTACTTAGGACTAAAATGATATGGAACTATTCAAATTAATAGATTTAAACAATCTTATGCAAATTGATTTGAGATCCTCAGCTTTCTGAGTATTTACTTGTATTCTGAAATTCAGGCTGTTTAGACAACATGCCGACTGTATGTGTTTATCGTTTAGAGAGGAAATTTTTCCTATCTAGTCTGTGTGAAATTGAATTAGCATAAAACGAACTTTGGCTTAAACACTGCTCCTGACATTTATTTGTGAATGTTTCCATGGCCAATAGTTTTGCAGCCAAGGTGACATTAAGGCTCATGGTCACTAAGGAGAAATGTGGTTTTTCTCTTCATGCATTCTGGGTCTGAGAAGAAAGGAATGACTTGAGTGTTCCCCAACCTTGCCTTGCCTTTTTCTGCCCAGCAGTACTTTGGCATTTACAAAAGACCAGAAAACTGAATTCCCAGCACTGAGAAGGGGAACAGCTGCATCACCAGCTCCTAAACCCTGTCCCCGCAGCCACCCACAGCATTGTGATCTTGCTTTCTTAAGTTGCTGATGCGTGTCACTTTTCCCCCAACATTCTAGGACGTCCTTAATAAGATGTAAAGGGTTCTGAGAATGCCAGCATCCTGTCTTGCCTGCACGTTATATTCATCAGGGGATATGACTCAATGCCTAATGCTCAGAGTACATCATAGGCCAACTAAATTGGGATGACTGCCTGGAATCAGACACCAGTAGGTTTTAAAGCTCCCCCGAGGGCTACAATATGGAGTCGAGTTTGAGAACCACTGTCTTTCATGACATCATTGACAACTGACACCATCATCCTACATACTGTCTTATGTAGGAGATAAGAATCTTTCTGCAGAGCCAGATGTTCAGGAAATACAGGCAGATTATGAGTCACACACCCCAGCTTGTGAAATTCAGCCAGAGTGATGCAGATAAGGAATTTCCTTAAGATTACAATGCAGTGTGTTGACACGGTACTGAAATACAGTGGCTGTGACTGCAGAGGACTCTGTTCCAGGTTACTATTCTCTGTGCAAGCTTTACGGAGTGCACATGTGTTCCATGGAGAACTGGTGGCCCTGCAGTGCTGCCCCTCTATCCTTCCTAAACTTGTTTTCAGCAATATCTCTGTTGTTTTACCCCTTGGGGAAATGGCTGTGTGTTTGCTGTGCCCAGAAGACTTGGCATGACCTCACCTAAACTGACCATTCAATTGAAGTTCTTGGTTGGGAAACCAATTCTCTTCTTTTGTAGCTCACAACCTGTACGTTCCTTTTTAATTTTATAAGGAACAGTGCAATGATTGCTTTAGTCTTGAAGTAATTTTTTTTAGCCTGGATTAGTTTGATGAAACGTTAATACTGAAAATTATATCAATACAATTGTTCAACTCCAAATTGTTTTGCTGGATAAATCTAATTTGTCTCTGTCTTGCTCAGGTAACTTTGTCATCTGTCTAAACAGTGTGAATCACATGTCGCGTTGTTTGAGCTGGTGCCTCCTCCAGTATACTCATACTTATTCTCCAGGAGCCTTTTCACTTGTCATTTAGAACTTCTCCTTAGTTATTGACTTACATCAATTACTTCATTTTCGTGAATTCCTTAAACCAGTTTCAGGGGAGAGGAATAACTTGCTGATTAGTAACATCACGGAATATGTTGTCTCAGTTTGCCTAACTTTGAGATCCTCAAGGCTGTTTAACCTTGACCTTAAAATAATGTGATTCAGGGGCCAGGGAGATGACTCAGCAGAATAAGCACTTGCCTGCCAAGCCCAAGGGCCTGAGTTCAATCCCTGGTTCTGAAAAAAAAAAACAATGTGATTCAATCTTGCAAAGATCCTAGTTAAATAATAATGGCATTCATGGTGCTACTATTGTGACACCAAATTATATTAATCGGTTGTTTATTATTAAAATATTCACGCAGAGATTTTTGATACCTGTGTCAGATAAATGTGGCCCTACTGAGGTGACTGTAATCTAACCCAGAGCTACACCCTAGACTCATACGCTAGATGGAAATTATCTAATTTGCACTGACCAATATGATAACTTGCTGGGCTCTTGAATTTAGGGTAGAACCCTTGAAGTAAAGATAGAAGAATTCAATTTTTAATTGTTAAAATCTTAATTAATTTAAACATGAATAGCCATATATATCTAGGGAGTTTTGGCTTCAATAATGCACAGTGCAAGCAAAATCTCTCTCTCTCTCTCTCTCTCTCTCTCTCTCTCTCTCTTTCTCTCTCTCTCTCTCTCTTGCTCTCCTTTTTTGCTGAGTAAAAAGAATAAACAAATTTTGAAATCACACACATGAAAATTAAATATCTAATAATCTGGGCTAACCACTAACTTTTCTTTTTCTTTTCTTTTCTTTTCTTTTCTTTTCTTTTCTTTTCTTTTCTTTTCTTTTCTTTTCTTTTCTTTTCTTTTCTTTTCTTTTCTTTCTTTCTTTCTTTCTTTCTTTCTTTCTTTCTTTCTTTCTTTCTTTCTTTTTCTTTTCTTTTTTTTTTGTGGAACTGGGATTTAATTGAGGCCCTTGCGCTTGCCAGGCAAGCGCTTATCCCACTGAGCCATCTCCTTAGCACTGACTACTAATTTTCACCTTCATAAATTCAAGCAATAGATAATAACATCTACATCTGTGGTTATTGGAGGATGAATGAGACAATTATCAAGAGCTGTTCATCATGGTTGCTTTCAGTATGAATAAGAATCCATGCAAAGCATCATGGTAACCTGATTTTGGTAATCTTGGTTGTGATGACGGCGATGCTGGTGCTAACTGTGTGACCATTTAGCAGTTGGAAGGCTGGGGGCTCCTTGCACCTCAGTGCCCCATGTGCTGTCACAGTGCCCTCACTGGCCTACTGATGTCTCTCATCCTGTCAATAAGACCATGGAAGGAGGTAGTATTATGAGGGTGGAGCAAATGTGCATCTATGAACATCTGTGAATAGTTTTTGAGGAAAAGTTTAATTATTAAGTTTACCTTTGCTACTGAGAGAGGGACTTGCAGCAGATCACGCAAAGTTGCTCAGGTTCTCATCTTTTGTCACTTCTCTTTATTGTATTCCTATCAAATTAATAGGAAAACTCCAATATTTAATGAAATAACAATTTTAATAAATGTCCATGAAACATTGCTATATCATTTCTCTATGAAGTAAACTAATAAGATCTCCAAATTCATGTTGGTGGGATCTAGCTGCCAGTTGACATTACTAAACCTTCTTTTCTTTAAGTCCACCATTGGCAGTGCCGCTAATGTGGCATTTATTTTGTTTAATGCTATACCTGGAAAGTTTCAGCACAAGCCGATGAAATGAGAGCCATAGTTGTAAATGGTCTAGGAAATGTGGTGCTTTAGGGGATGAAAGTTAGAGAGGTCATCTTTTAGACAAGAAGTATGAGGATTCCTGAGTCAACTTCTGCCTCCACGGTGGCCATGGCTGCACAGAGGCATGGGCACCCAATCGTGCCCTCACAGGAGAGGCACTGGGCTGCTTGGGACCTTCTGCTCACACTGTGGGCAACAGCAGCAGGGTTGGAGACACCATCAGGCTCCACGTCCAGGTGAAGGGACTTCTCAAATATCTGGAAACAGAAGCAAATGGAAGCTGAGAACCCATATACTTTTCTGAGATGCTGAAGGGAAAAGAGTGAATGCAGAGGATTTCTGGGCATATTACAAATCTGTAAGGCCTGACGGGTTGGCAGGGGAGCGCATTAGAGGACAAGACGTGCTTCCACCTCAACACATCAATGGCAAGGCCCAGCAAAGGAAAAGTAAGAGGAGGATGATACAGAAGTCAGCTCTTTTCCTTCAGGTTATTACGGTGCAATCCTTTTGTAGCTGCTGGCACTTGGGAGATGGGCTTTTGTTAGAAATAAATTAAGAAAGGGTCATCAAGTGAAGAGAAGATGAAATTTCTAGACTCGGAAAACCTATGGTATATTTAAGTAGAGTCTGAAGGACCAAAGTTTGAAAGCATCGAGTGCTCAGTCTGGGAATGTAGAGCTGCAGATGATAATGGTGAGCTGCTTTTCATCTGCTCTCTCTTGTAACTTTCACTCTTATTGTCTTCCTGGCATTGTGTGCAGAGCAGGGGACACAGAAGTGGATATAACTGATGAAAACATTGGCTCACTTGTAGCTTCTCATGTAAAGTGGTTAACGAGACAATAAGGAAAGAAAGGCAGCAAGAAGCAAAGGTGGTGATAAATACGGCAGAAAAGTTGCATTGTGTTGTAAAGGGGACTAGGGGTGTGGGTGGGGAGAGCAGCTTTCTAAGTAGGAGGCTGCAAAAGTCCTTCAGATTCCAAGGAGTCTGTATTCCAGGAACCAAAGGGAGCCCTGGGGTAGGGCTGTAAGGAGTGCAAGGAGTGTGATAAGAGGAGTCAGGGTGCCAAGCAAGGGCCAGAGGACGGAGTGGAATCTCAGAGGATCAAATCAGAGAGCCCCAGTGGGTGAATACTCTCCACCTGGGGCACCATCTGGAGAATCACCCTCCTCACATAACACCGTAGGAGTTGCTATGGAGATGAGCTCAAGGAAAATCACAAGCAAGCACTTGATTCATTGCAGTGGTCCCTCTAGACTAGTACCTCCATGTTTTCTGTTTGTTAGCATAAACAATAGAAGTTCATCTTTTCACCATTCTTGAGGTTTGAACTCAAGTTCAGGGTCTGTGAGGATTGGTTTCTGGTGAGGAATCTCAAGTTGCCTTGTAGCCGACACCTTCTCCTAGTGTCTTCACCCTTTCTCTGTATACAAGAGGAAAGCAAGAGCCATATCCAAGAAAAGACTCAATCAAGGACCTCAGTGAACCTTAATCCCCAGTTTTTTCCCATCCACAATCTTGTGGATGATAGCCTTCCACATATGAGTGCTGGAGGACTCAGGCCATCGCAGTATAGGAACTAAAGTTGTAGTGTAAAAACTTTGAATTTATTATTCAAGCAGAGGTCTTAGAGATTCATTAGAAAGCACACATGGGAGGGCAGGGAGACGCTCAGCTATCTAAGCACCTGCCTGGAAAATACAAGGACCCAAGTTCAATCTCCAGTACCACATGCTGTATTGGCCCCACTGAAACTGGGCATGGTGGCACACACCTGTAATCCTACCATTGGGGAGGTTGAAACAGGAGAATCACTATGAGTCTGAGCTGCATAGCAAGATCCTATGCCAAACACAAACATTACAAAAAAGAAAAGAAAAAGAAACACACATGGAAAAGGAAAAGGAGGAGGAATGGAGGGCAGGGAATGATTAAGGAAGAAGAGACAGGAAGGAAGTGAAGAGAGAGGAGTGAGAAGAACTCTTACTTTCCATCCAATGAACCTCCATTGCCCAGCTTTGGAGATTAGAATTTCTGTTACTCCTGCTGTGTATCATGGGAGAATTTGAGTTCAGCCATGGGAAGCCATTGTAGTCTTCTGAGAAGAAATACACTCTTGATGAGAATCACAATTTAAGAAGATAAACAAAGACTTCTCTGTGAAGGGCAGGAGGACTAGAAGCAGGGGGACCAGCCAGTAGGTACTCTAAAAAGAAAGAGAAGGAGGCTCTTACATGATACATTAATAGAGGTTGGTTCAGGCAGCAGCTATTTCCTGAGTGTCTAGGCTGTATTTAGTATGCACATCTTCACAGCATTGAATTTTAAGAGTCAGGGTTCAGCGCTTTCATGGTCTTTGCATTTAATGAGAACAATTTAATGAAAAGTCACATTTGAGAATATTTAAATCCAAATATGAAAAGACATTTTTCTTTCTTTGATTCAGGCAGACAAATGACAAAGAGGAGGAGCAATGAGTAGTAAAAGAAAAGCCTCAGAGTGAGCAAAGTGACTGCGTCTAGTGGTTGGTTATCTAGCTGCCCACAAAATAGCCAACAGATGTCCAGATGCGCTTCCTTTTCTCATTCAGATGTTTTACCTAAGCTCATCCAGGGGTGGTTTTCCTTTTGTTTGGCATAGGAATGCACACTAAGTGCAACGGTGCTTATGATAACTCATTCTATGGCTATAGAGTGAGGGCCATTTTATGAAGCAGAAGGCATTGCCCACCCTAATATTTTTCTCCTTGAAATAAATATTTGGTCCTAGGTTCAGCTCTGTTAAGAGAATGATTTTTTGACAGAAGTGGCTCAGTAACATGAAAGTGACCCTGTGTTATGTATTCCTAAGCAGCAAAGGCCAGGCCTGGGTGACAAAGTAGCATTTTCATTCTGTCCTTGGCACGCTGACCCAGCCCTCTTCCCAATAGTCAACTCAGAGTCCTCACCACCCACAGTATTGGAAGTAGAAAGTGACACTGTTGATGGAATGTCAACTTAAGGAGATTTTCCTCTCTAGACAGCATCTTATGACAGAAATTCTGTGTACCTTTATTGACAGTGAATCTTCCTCTCTGGAGCAATACTAACGCAGGATGGCTTGTTTTTAGACTTCCAGAATGTCAAAATTGAGCACTTTTCCTATTTGCTGTTAAATGTGTTGCTCATGTTTAAGAGCACTTATTTTTATTCGCTTGACAGCACTGAGAACTTAAAATGGGTGCAGGGAGACAGTTTCTAGAGGGCTTGTGCCTGTAAAAGGAAAATCACGTTGTGACTACCACGTGTCTCGGTCCTAATAAGCACCACTTCATCCAGCATGCATCATCTCTAGTGATTCAGGAGCAGCTCATGGGAGGGACAGCTCGTTCCACACTGCAGGGAGCCACTAGAGCGGAGACCATAGAGGGTCCACTGATAATCTTGCTCACTGATCTGCAGCCAAGTGTGCTTCATACATGAACATGATGGCTGTGAGACTCGTGGTCTTCTTCCAAATGAGTTCTCACTCCCTGGGCCAGTGTGGGCGAGGGAGAAAAGGCTACTGAACCATTTTGGATGGCAGCTAAGTGTGATGAATTGATGCCTTCCTAATGAGATTAAACAGGAAAAACAATTTTCTTTCTTTATTTTAAACCAGTGCTTCTCCATACCGTAAAGTATATAATTTGTTCTGAAGATGTCTTAGAGAAGCAAACGACTGCTCCTTAGTTGGAAATTCTTTCCCTTAACAGCATACAGTATCTTTACAAATGTAAATAATACCACTGGTGACATGCTGCAGATTCTCTGTAATCATCTCACATTGCTCTGCCCTGATTTCCCTTTAAAGAAAATGAATTATTTTATTGATGAGGAACTAGCATGCAGTTCTAGTATATAGAGCTCAATGTACTTTTATTATATTTGCACTATTCTTGAATAAAATACTTAAAGTAGAATGTCATGCCTAGATACCTAGAATAGAGACTGAAAACAAAAAAACAAAGATACCTGATTTGAGGGAATGAATTTTTTATGTGGGAAATCATTTGATTAATATCTGTTTTCCATTATTAGAGTATAAAGTATATAAAGATAGTTATTACAGGTGAATAGGCCATCACTCTTGGAATGCCTAACACAGCCTTAGCACATTGTTGACATTCCACTGGAGTATACACTGAGTAACAAATGAATGAATTAATAAGTACCTGTAACTAGAGTTCCATACAATTTGTTTCTTGAAAGGGCCATCCCAATTTTTTGAGCATGGTCAACTGCAAATACATGTGCTGCTCAGTGAATTTTGAATGGTTTTATTTTTCTTCTATCAAACTGAAGTATGTTTAAATGTAGACTTTATCATTCCGAAATAAAGCACGAACTCATGTATAGTTGAATGACTGATAATAAAAGACTTCTTTGTTTTAACTCTCATCACTGAAGCATTCTTCCCAATGCAAGTTTAATTATTATTTTGCACTTATTTATTTACTTATTTTTATGCATATTTTTTATTTTATTGAAGAACAAATAGCAACGAGACAGTTTCAAATCAAATTAGTAGGATGGAATAAAAAAATATATTGTTTTCAAAGTGGTTTTTTGTTGTACATGGTGCATACATGATATTCTATTTACAAACTCTATTAGAGCAGATGCTACTAATCAATGAGTTAAGAGAATTTAGCTGAATACTTATCTTTTTTAAAAGCTGAATTATAGTAGAGTTTTAATAATTAATACTTTTTACAACATAATCTTCCTAGTGATTATCCATAGTGCATGAAGCAGACAGGATATCCTGTCCAAATACTATTAGTGCAAATCTTTCTTCTCATAGAGTTACACTAAAGTACTGCATACTTATTCTAACTGTACTGTTTACACAAACAGTAAGATTCTTCCTTTGTATCCCCGTTTTTTGTTTAATCTTGTCAAAGATGGGTATTCTATTGTTATTCAATTATTATAGGTGCTTAAATTCAGTGAAACAATCCAACACAGTCCAGCAGTCCACAATAGTAGTGGGTTCTCCAAAGAAGTTGTTTACTAGAGCCATTTACAGCTCAGCTCATTATTATGGTCTTATTTTATATTCCTCATTTTTATACTTTTCTGCTGGATGGTTAAGACCAAGATATAGCAAGACATATGTAACAAAAAATGTAACTTTTGTATCTGAAGAGGTCAGTCAAGTCCCCTCAGGGTTTATCCTATAACCCTGTACCTCACTTTGTAGATCCTTTGTCAGTGTCAGCCATGTGGATGAGTCATGGCCATTGCTTGACCAATTTGTTCTCTGTGAAAGCCTGAGAGAAAGTTTTCTCTCCATGTGACTTTTCCCCAGGCACACTATAAATCATTGATCCCATTCCTCTGTGGCTCCATAATCTCCTTGATCAGAAAATTTGGGGTACAACTGAGTTCCATGATGTTATAGTACTGGTTCTCCTATGTCCTGAGTCTTCAATGACTTTGAAAGGCTATGGCCAAAATGTTGGCTGACCTTGCAGCCCTTCCATTTCTCCAGTTTTTGATTTACAAACATTGGCTGTTGACCATCCAGAGGGAAGCTGATTATTAACCTGCAACATATGCAGTTCAGTTTACCCTAACTACCTGACTAAATTCTTTTTTGTTGTTGTTATACCTTTCTATTTGTAGTTCTTCTCTTGATTTCTTATGCTATGGAGACTATACGATATTTGCACATGTGTATCTGGTTTATTTCACTTATGAGTATATGATCAAGTGGCATCCACTTAAATATAAATGCTTCAAGTTTATAATTTTTTATAGCTGAGTAATCCTCCACTATATAGAAATAGCACATCTTGTTCAACCATTCCTCATGTGATGGGCATTTTGATTATTTCCAAGATTTGGCTATCACAAATTGTGGTACTATAAATGTCGGCACACACATATCACTATAATATGATGTTTTCAGTTCCTCCAGGAAAATTCCCAGCAGGGGGATAGCTGGCTTGAATGGGATTTACAGTCCTACTTTTGTGACGTGTCTCCACACTGACCTCCACAATGGTTGTACCACTTTACATTCCCACCGTCAGTAGACAAGTGTTCCCTTTTACTCACATCCTCTCCAGCATTTGTTGTTGGTTTATTTCCTTATGATAGCCATTCTTTCTGGAGTCAGATGGTATCTCAGAGTTGTTTTTATTTGCATTTCAAGGATGGCTACCAATGTGGAGGATTTTTTTCATGTATTTATTTACTTCTTTAATTTCTTGTTCTGAGAAGTGTGTATTCATCTCAGATGCCCATTTCTGAACTGGGTCTTTAAATTTGAGGGCCCTATTGTATCTTAGTTCTTTATATATTCTAGATGGCAGGCATTTGTCTGATTGCTTATTACTTAGGAATTTTTCAAAATTTGTGGGTTGTCTTTTCACTCTGTTGACAATTTCTTTTAACGTGCAGAAACTCCTCAAGAAGTGTTGTTCCCAGTTATTGATTCTTTCAAGTATTTCCCATTTGAATATATGTTTGTTCATGAACTCTTTACCTACCCCTCTGTATTCAAGAATTAGTCCTACTATCTCTTCCGGGAGATTGAGTGTTTCTGTTTTAATGTTTAGATCTTTAATCCATTTGACTTTAGCTTAG
The DNA here is from genome assembly GCA_004027165.1 of Ctenomys sociabilis. Lineage (NCBI taxonomy): Eukaryota > Metazoa > Chordata > Mammalia > Rodentia > Ctenomyidae > Ctenomys > Ctenomys sociabilis. The sequence goes on along the minus strand of PVKA01000564.1, from coordinate 15,725 downwards.
TGCACAGTGATAGATCTAGATCAAGTTTTCTAGATCATGTAGAAAGCCAGGTTTTCCAGCACCATTTGTTAAAGAGGCTATCTTTCTTCCAGTAAACATATTTGGCTCTTTGTCAAAGATCAGGTGGCTGAGTGTGTTCAAAGAGGCGTCTTCATCTTCTAATCTATTCCATTGATCCTCAGGTCTATTTCATTGCTAATATCATGTTGATTTTATCACAGTAGCTTTTTAGTATAATTTGAAGTCAGGAATTGTGATACCTCCTGCCTTGTCTTTGTTGGCTAGGATTGCCTTAGGTATTCTAGGTCTTTTCTGGTTCCAAATGAATTTTAGGAATCATTTCTCTAGGTCTAGGAGGTATGTTGGTGGCAGTTTGATAGAGATTGTGTTAAATCTGTATGACAATTTTGGGAGTATGGCCATCTTCATGATGATAGTTCTTGTCTGGAAGCAGAGAAGATCTTTCCATTTTCTGAAATCCTCTATAATCTCTTTTCTTAGGGTTCTGTAATTTTCCATTTCTGTGACTTCTTGGTTAAGTGAATTTCAAAATATTTCATTTTGGAATATGGTGATATTGTAAAAGGTATTGTTTCTATAGTTTTCCTCTCAGTGTGTTTGTTATATGTATAGAGGAATGCTGTTGACTTTTGAGTATTGACTTTATATCCTGCTAAGCTACTGAATTTGTGTATCAATTCTAGTAGCTTCTTGGTGAAGTTTTTTGGGTCTTCCAAGTGAAGTATCATGTTATCTGCAAATAGTGATAATTTAACTTCTTCTTTACCTTTTCTTATTCCTTTTATTTCTCCTTGTTGTCTAATGACTGTAGCTAATGATTCCAAAACTATATTGAACAGGAGGGGTAATAGAGGACATCCTTGTCTTGTACCTGATTTAAGAGTAAAAGATTTCAGTTTTTCCCCATTTAGAATTATATTAGCTGTTAGGTTGTCATAGATGGCTTTTATCAAATTGAGGAAGAGCCATTCTATTTCAATTTTCTGTAGGATTTTGAACATGAATGAGTGTTGGACTTTGTCAAAAGCCTTTTCTGCATCAATTGAGATGATCATGTGTATTTTAGATTTCAGTCTATTAATAATAGTGTACTACATTTATAGAATTTCAAAATTTGAACCATCCTTGCATCCCTGGGATGAATTCTACCTGGTCATGGTGTATGATCTTCTTGATGATTTGCTGTGTTCTATTTGCTAGGATTTTATTGAGGATTTTTGCACCTATGTTCATGAGGGAAATTGGCCTGTGGTTCTCTCTTTTATCTGTGTCTTTCTCTGGTTTTGGAATCAGTATAATACTTGCCTCCAGAAATGATTTTGGAGGACTTCCCCTTTTCAATTTCATTGAAGAGTTTGAGAAGTGTAGGGATTATATCTTCTATAAATTTCTTGTAGAATTCAGCTGTGTATCCATCAGGACCTGGACTTTTCTTAGTCAGCAGGCTTTTTATTACATTTCGTATTTTGTTGGCTGTTATTGGCTTATTGGGAGTTGTTCTATCGTCTTGCTTCAGTTTTTGTGATTTGTACCTTTCTAGTAATCTGTCCATTTATTCTGTGTCTTCTACTCTGTGAACATAAAGAGTCTCGAAGTAGCTATTGATTGTCTTCTGAATTTCCACTGAGTCTGTGGTGACTAAACCCTTTTCATTCCTTATTGCTTATATTTGAATTTTTTTCTTTCCTCTTCTTGATGAGGTCAGCTAGGAGATTATCAATTTTGTTTAATCTTTCAAAGAACCAGCTTTCTAATTGGTTGATTCTTTGAACTGTTTTCTTCATCTCAGTTGAATTAATTTCTGCTCTAATCTTTATGATTTCTTCTCATCTTTGGGCTCTGTGTTTGGTTTGCTCTTCCTTTGCTAGATGTCAGAGGTGCAACATGAGGGTGTTTGTTTGTTCCCATTCTGTTTTCCTAATGTGTGAGTTCATAGCTATGATTTTCCCTCTGAGAACTGCTTTCATTGCATCCCATAAATTCCTATAAGTTGTGGTTGAATTTTCATTGAATTGTAGACATTATTGAATTTCTTGTTTAATTTCATCTGTTAGCCATTGATTTGAGTAGGGTGTTGTTTAATTTCCATGTATGTAGTGGGTTTTTCTGGTTTCTTTTGTCATTTATTTCCAGTTTCATTGTAATGTGGTCTGATAATATGCATGGGACAATTTCTGTTTTCTTGCTTAAAATTAAGCATGACCTATGGACTAGTATGTGGTGTATTTTAGAAAATGACCTATGTGCAACTGAAAAAAAATGTTGAAACATTCTGTTCACCAGGTCCATTTGTTCCAAGCTCTGGTTCAGTTCTGCTACTTCTTTGCTAATTTTTTGTCTGGTTGACCTATCTTTTTGAGATAAGGGGCTGTTAAGGTCTCCTATTAAGACTGTGGTCTTGGATATTAGATTTTTCATGCCCATTAACATTTGCCTTACATCGTTGGGTGCTCCTATGCTTTGTGCATAGATATTTATGAGTGTTACCTCCTCCTCTTGAATTTTTCCTCTAACCAATATATAGTGGCCTTCTTTGTGTCGTTTGATCCTTCTTGATTTGAGGATGAGGCTGTCTGAGAACAGAATTGCTTCTCCTGATTTTTTCTGAGGTGCTGGGGCATGTAGTATTGTTTTCCATCCTTTGACTTTGAGCCTATGAATGTCTTTTTGAGTTACATGTGTTTCTTGCATATAGGATATTGTTGGATTTTATTTCCTAATCCACTGTGCCATTCTATTTCTCTTAATTAGTGAACTGAGTCCATTTACAGTGATGGTTATAATTGAAATGTGGTGACTTATGATTGTCATGTTATTTACCTGCTGTTGGTAAACTCCTTTTTGTCCTGTGTTTAATTGTTTGCCCTGTTCAGTGGTTTCCTTCTGTTCTCATTTGTGGAGTTCTAGTCATTATGGTCCCTCTCTAGAGCATCTTTTAGTAGTCTATGTATGGATGGCTTTGTCATCATGAAATTCTTTAGTTGTTCTTTGTCGTGGAAATATTTCACTTCTTCATCAAATTTGAAAGAGATTTTTTCAGGGTATAGTCTTCTGGCCTGGAATCTGTTTTCATAGAGGATTTGAAGAATCCTGCTCCATGCTCTCCTTGCCTTCATGGTTTGTGAAGAGAAGTCTTCTGTAATTCTGATGGGTTTTCCTTTGAATGTGATCTGCCTCTTTTCTGTAGCAGATTTCAGTGTATTATTTTTGTGTTGGATTTCTGGGATTTTGATTATTATGTATCTCAGTTTGTTTTTAGTTGGGTTGAAGTTATTTGGTGCTCTGTATACTTTGCTTACCTGAATGTTAGATTGTTTCCTCATATTTGGGAAGTTTTCTGCTATTATTTCTGCCCATATTCTTTTTATATCATTTGTATTGACTCCTCCTTTCTCATTGATGCCTATTAATCTTACATTGTTCATCTTTCATCATCTTGCAGGTGATGGATTAATTTTTCCTGTGTCTTCGTTGTTTTTAAGAGATCCTTTCTCACCTTTTCACTAGCTGGACCAGCATCTTCAATATCTGATACTCTGTCTTCATTTTCACATGAACGGTAGACTCGATTGAAGTGAAACGTTTGTAGATTCATGATTAAGAGTATAGGTTCTTCTATATCTCTTTGACTCTGCTTCATTCAATCTGTTTCTTGCCTGTGTTGCTCTTTCAAGGAATCTGTCATATTTCTAATCTCCCCTATTTTTTTTTAATCAATGTCTTCTTTAGAGGTACCTATTAATTCTTTTACTGCAGAGATTTTCCCAAATTGGGTTTACCCCATATATTTCTGGAATTGATTCTCTAATTCAGATGCTATGATTTCAAAGATTTGTTTTTTTATTTCAGAATTATTTCTGCTCTGAGTTTCTCTTTACCTCTCTGCTGTTGTTTCTTTGCATGCGACTCTGTTAATCCATATGTTTGAATTGGAATAGTGTTCTCTGCACCTGTTCTGGGTGGGCACTGGGTTTCCCCCATACATTTCTGGATTTGATTAATTATTTCACATGCTATGTGTTCAAAAATTTCTTTTTTGATTTCAGGCATTAATTTTGGTCTGAGTTCCTCTATACCTTTCTGCTGTTGTTTCTTTGCTTCCGACTCTGTTAATTCATTCATTTCAACTGAGCTTGTGTCCTCTGCACTTATCTTTGGTGGGCTAGAGGCCTGAGATTGCATTTTTCTCCTTGTCTTTGCCATTTTGTATAGCACTGACCTCTGACCTTTGGTGAAGCGCTTTGGCACAGTTACAACCTCAGCGCGGAATGAGATTCAGGTTGCGATCTATTAAGTTTGAGATTATCCAGTTATGCCTGGCCTGGATCTAGCTGTTGTGTTCAGCCCTTTTTCTGCTGCAGCCCTTCTGGCATGGCTGTGAGCCTGTGGTTCCCTCCCCTCTGCTGTGCCCCTGGCCCAGGGAGCACCACGGAGCGCTGAAGTTTTCCCACACAATCACCGGGCAGTGCTGGGCTGAATCGGGGGCCAGAAGAGGCACAAAAATTTTCACTTGCTCAGGGGGATTGGGGGAAGGGGCTCTGGATGGCAGGGCACACAGGGAAGCCAAAAGTTCTCCCATACAGTCACCGGGCCAGGCTTAGGTGGATCAGGGGCCGAAACAGTCCCAAAAGCTCTCAGTTGCTCGGCGGGCTTAGGGGCAGGGGCTCCAGGGATTTTCAGGGCGGGCTGGGCTGGGGTGGATCGGTGGATCCGACCAAGAGAGTTTCAGAAATTCTCACTCAGAGGTCTTTGGGGCGGTTGCTCCAGATGACGCACACTAGGTTAATTATTAATTACAGTTGCCTAATGTTTTAGGAAAGGATTTTGTTGTAAATAACTGGGATGCTATGCAAAGCTAAATTGGGGTCATCTTATCTGTTGCAACTGAAATGCAATTGGCCTACATTTTTATATGCTCCCTTAAAAAATACTTTTCCTTGAATACAATTATTCCATCCCAAGGTTACTCAGTAAAGACTGATGTGCCTTTTTTCCATTACTTAGAAAAAAATGGTCTTTTGTCCTCATTGTTTCACCATTTCAAATGTAATCTCAAGTCTGCTTTTAAGAAAAATGTTAACTATGGTATTCTTGCTTAGGAAGCAGAAATGTAATCAGCTGTACTCAGTGGTATTTTAGTGTGGCTATTTCTGTTCATTTATACACTGTTTCTTTATAAAAATTATAGTGATGCATGCACACATGAAAACATTTTTATTGTATAGCATTAAAATACTATATCATAGATAAAGCTAAAGTCTTCTTTTAGCAACAAAATCTAATTGTTTATTATTGTATCAAAGAATGAGCTATTACTCTAAAGTGCCATGTTCTAATCACTGTTAGTCATTTAAATATGTATGCCTGTATACATGCAGGTGTCCGTAATTGTAATTGTATAACATTGATTTGTGTTTTCTTTAGTTTTATATAATATATATATATATATATATATATATATATATATACACATATACATACATACATATATAATGTTATATAATGTATATTACTGGTAGATATAGATCTCTTAATGTGTAATAAATAATATATATATTTCTAATATGTTATATATGTCATCTATATATATATATACACACACACACACATACATGTGTGTAACATGCAAAGACTGGTACATCACATTCTAGGCTTTGTTCCCTGGGTTAGAACACAGTAATGAACCAAGCCCCTACACTCACCAGACTGACATTCTAGATTAGAAGCCTAAATACTTAATAAGAAAATCAGTAAAATGATTTCAGGTAGGGGCAAGTCTATGCGACATTTCTTGATGTGACTTTGTAGGACAAGTCCCTTCCAACTGACTAATCTTACCAGGTCTCTTTGAGAAAATGCTGCTTTCAGTCACTCATGAATCATGTAAGGAAAGAGAGCAACACTGTGGTCCCTTGCAGGCCCAGATGTCAGTGGTGGTGTTTGTGGAGGAACTTTGGAGTCAGCGGGGGCCTCTTGTCTTCTTTCTTCTGGGGTCATCTGAGTGGGATTTTGTACCACAGCCCAAGAGTCGCAGAAGACAAAGGATTTTTAAAAAAGAGTATATTATGATATGAGCTGATTTGCCTTAACTCTGTAATTCTCATTTCTGAGTAGAGAATGCAATTGCTGATTTGAGAGAAAAGAATGTTTACTGATAACAGCAGTGGACCCTCTTTTTTATGTTATATCTATATAAAGGTATGTACGTTCTGGTGATTAAACCTGAGGATTTCACTGTCAAAAGGCTACATCCCTAGCTTTTTTAAAAAGAATGATAATAATTTTCTCAGGTAAGCTAGGCTGGAACTTAAGAGCCTCCTACCTCAGCCTCCAATCATTAAGGGATTACGAACATGTGCCTCCACCCCAGGTTTTATTTATATGGTTTCACAATACATCTTAAAATATGGTCTGTTAAGACTACCTTCTCTGTATTTTTCCAGGTCAGTGTCAATTAACTAAAAAATTTACTTTTTCTTGCAGGTAAGAATGTGTGTAAGTGTATGCACTGTTTCTGGTATGCTTGCTTATTTATATTCTTTGAGGTATGTCATCTGAGTTTTGATTGCTTCACACTGAGCTGTCTCACTCATCTTTTGGATTGTTGTTTTCAAAGAGACAAACATTTTATTTGACAGTGACAATAAGCCTTCTGGAACCAAACCTAGTCTGGGTGTCTAGCTTTGTTTAAAAATCTAGAAAATTAGCATTGGTGGGATAGATGGATAGAGATAGACATAGACAGAGCTAGAGATAGATGTAATTTAATTTTGAGTGTCTGAATAGCATGATTTTTTTTTTTTTTTTTTTGCAGTACCCGGGATTGAACTCAGGACCTTGCACTTATGGGGCAGGTGCTCATTCTACTGAGCTATCTCTCTGTCCCAGCAGTGATTATTAACAATGCCACTGGAGCTGGTTCTTCATGAAGGACTTAAAATCTTCTATGAAAATATTAAAAAGTGCTATAGAAAAAGCAGACCAAGAGCCAGCCACATGAAATGTCACTTACAGCATTTGATGGCATCCACTTGTTGTAAGAGATAGAGTTGTGTCACGGGAGGGAGCACGGAACTCACCAATGGCACAACTAGGCTTCTGTGAGCAAGTTGCCCTGTGAGCATTGTACAGCAGGTCCATAGGGTTCTGAAACAGCCCATGAGCAGCGATGTTCTGACAGATTTTTATGTGGTTGAGACCCTTTTTCACTTGTCTTTATACTTGCAATGAGGTTGGCTTGCATTTTCTTTCCTTGGGAGTTCTATACATGTCCTTTACTGCTAAGATGTTGGAAGTTCCCTGATTTTCATTTCTGATAATTGACTTAGATATTTTTTCTATGAATGTGAAAAGATTCTTTCTTATATTTAATCCTAGTAAATTATTAAGGATATATTTTAAAGATATATGTTTTAAATTTAGACAGTGTTTGTGTAAAACATTATGTATCAGTTTTACTCAAACAGAGCAGACTCTTTCAAAAGTATTATTTCCAAGATTTCTTGGGTTATTGCTTAAACGTCTTTCTTTCTTTCTTTCTTTCTTTCTTTCTTTCTTTCTTTCTTTCTTTCTTTCTTTCTTTCTTTCTTTCTGTATTTTAGGGAAAAGTCTACAGGATGTTTGTTCAGGGTCTCAGTACTTGATCCAACTCATAGTGATCCGCATGGTTACAGCCTCCCAAAAGCTGGGATTACAGGTGTGCCACCACACCCAGTGTCAATCTCTGTCTCAGAGCACCCTGGGGGCAGGGCCAGCACAGCAGGCCTGGGGATTGAACTGTTGGCCCATTAACTTGCTTGAAGGCACTTTAATTCGCTATTTGCCTAGCCCACTCCCAGTTAGTGTTACCAAAAATAAAACTAAGATGCATAGTGGATTTACTAGCGTTATTATCCAATCATGTTATAAATTTTTGTTTTATGTTTTTAAAAGCAAATAAGAATAATGTTTTTCATATTTTCTTCATTAATATCTATTTGTATTGAAGAAATTTCCAGTTTCACCTAACAATGAAAATGTATGAAAGTTTCAGTTACTCTGGATCTTTCTCAATCCTTGACTGTATTCACTTAATGCCTTAAGCAAATATGAAAAGATGAAAAAAATAGATGAGAAGATAATAAAAAAAAATTGAGAGCTGAAGTGTGGCATACTTGAAAATGGGTAAAGGAGTCCTGAAATATGGATAATAGGAAACCCTAAGAAGAAAGTAAAGTATTAGCTAGAATGGTTACTAAAAGCTGCAATTCCAGGAAAAGTTCTGCTCTGATAAAAAGAAAAATATTTAAGACTATGTATTGAAAGAAAGTACCAAGTTTCTCTAAATAATGAACCAAAGCAATAAGACCAACCCATGTTGTAATAAAACTATTAAAAAGTATCTAAGAAAGACAGTATGTGACATAAGAAACAAGAATAAGGTTATTGTCAGAAATTCTAGGCAGCAATGCTTTATTTTAGAAGAAAATCAATTAACAGTTATGATAATAAAAGAAAGAACTTGTGAACTAACAGTTTTATACCTGATAAAAATGACCTTTTCATATAAAAGGAACAAACTGTTATAGACACACAAGAACTCAGGGATTCTTGAGTAATCTACTAAAATTGAGCCTCAGAGAACCAAAATGACTAGAGAGAATTGCAGGTGGTAAGCATTAATTACAGGAGGTGAGCAATAAAATATAATTAGTTGTGCTGAACATATGTTATTGTTCTATGAGGAACGGACCAGAACAAGTCAGGATAGAACTATGACTAAGTCAGAGAAAGGGCATGGCATGTGATCATCAGATACTCATGCATTAATAATCCATTGCTAGAGAATCAAATGAAATTTGTATTTATATTTTTAGATTAATACAGGATAATGACTAATGACTCATCCTTGAGAGTGATTTTTGGGATGTTCATCAATGGCTTCCACTTTGTGTGCCAAGCAGAGTGGGATTCCTTCCACCATGCTGACTCTTCTCCAGCAGGCTTCTTGGCTGGACTCTCCCCTACAAATATTCTTGCCACTACCTCTTACTTTGCTTTCCCTTCTCTTTTATGGAGGTCCTCAAAAAATAAGGTTGAAAGTGAAATTCGTTTTTGCTGCTGTGTATTTCTGAAGTATATCTTATCATGTTATTTTGTCTTTACATCTTGATGTTTTAATATTTATTTAAAATTGTTTGGGCCAGCCAGATAACTCAGCAGACTAAAGTGCCTGCTTAGGCAGGCACAGGGACCACGGTTCGATCCCCAGCATTCCCTAAGAGAGAAAGAAAGAAGGAAAGAAAGAAAGAAAGAAAGAAAGAAAGAAAGAAAGAAAGAAAGAAAAAAAGATTGCTCTACTATGTCTGATTCTGGTAATTTCTACCTATGACTTTAGTTTACAAAAATTTTACATAAATCTATAATACAGATTTGCATCTAATCTTTTTCTAGTCCATAGATAACTGTACATGATGAACACTGATGGCAACTTGCTTATTTCACTAATATTGCTGGAGAATTCTTAGAAAGTTCAGGCCTGTGGGCATGTTGAGGAGATTTTTGACTCACTCCATGATCTAAAACACATTTTGGGAATATGTTGTATGGGAGCAGTAATTTTTTTTTAGGGAAGGGTTTACAGGTGTTCAGAGTCTCATTACTAGAGCCAACTTATAGTGATCCACCTGTTTATAGTCTCCAAAGAGTGGGATTACAGGCATACACCACCACACCCAGTTTCAATTGCCGTCTCAGAACACGCCAGGCGTGGGGCCAGCACGGCAGACCTGGGGATCGAAATTCCAGCCCCTGCTCCTGCTTGCAGCCACTTTAATCTGTTGAGCTATTTGACTGGCCCAGAAACACTAACAGTTTTTGAGGAATTATATTTTTGGTCAGATTATTGTTCTCAACTTCTTGGAGGGCTAGGCACGTATCTCTCTGATTTCTGGCTGTGCCTGGCCTAATCTTAAAAGGTGATGAGAAAAATCAAGTTACATTTTCAAGTATGCTGGAGGATTCGTTTCTTTCTTTATGTCCTTTTGCATTGGAACTTATGAAAGAGTTGTAATAAATTCTAGAAAAAAATATATGGTGGAATGTTTTGATTTTCAAAACCGATAGAAGTCTATGGGAATAGCTTTTAAGAGGGGGCCAAGTTCAGTAAACCCAATTGAAAGATGTAACATGTGTATTTATTTATTTGCAGAAATTTGCAATATTACTTCATGTAATTAAAAAATGACTTTTAAAGTTACTGAAAAGGAAAAAAAAAATAAACCATGGCTTGGGTACATTTCAGTGCTGAGACTTCTACTCCTTCTCTGGGGAACTCAGATTACATTCTTGCAACTTAAAGTGGTGGTGTAATGCTTGAATCCTCATTAATATTCATTCACTTATTCAGTTGTTAAATATTAATTGAGGTCCTCCTACTTTGTGTGAGTTAGACACTGGGCTGTCTCAAAGGAATACTCTGAAGAGATAAGATAAAAATTAGCAATTAACAGTATCATGAGATTTCATGGCTCATGAGCAGGTCTCCCTTTTGGAAAATTGTTAGAGTGACATGTGCGCTGCAGAGCAGAGCCTGTGGGTGTTGGGAGCATGCCATGCCCCCCTTCACCTCACACACGTGCTGAGAATAACTTAGGTATTTTATTAGTGAGCTTGCTTTTTTTTCTCTTCAAAGGTTTCATACTACTTTATGTGCTCTCCAACACTGAAGTCAAATAAGGTGTATGACTTAAAATAAGGTCCTTACCTCTATTAAAAAAAAACAAAACACAAATTTTCCAAGTTATTCCCTACAAATAAACTGTTGGAAGAGAGGTTAGTTTTTAAATAACGTGCTGTGAAATAAGTTTCCAAAAAACAAAAGAATAAATACAGGAACCCATTTGTAGTCAATATTCACTTCTCTAAGGAGCTCATTTCTATTTTAAGAACATATACAGAATTTTTCAGTATATTATTTGACATGTGGTGTGATTATTCGTTGCAAATTAAAAACCATCACGTTCACAATTGTTCTGCTTTATGATGCTTGAATCTTAGAAGACTCCAAACGTATGGTACTGTATAATATTGGAATTTGGTACCCATGTGCCTAGATGGTAATTATATACTGATTTCTTTTCTAGCTTGTCAGTTCCATAGATTGTACTCAGCTGCCTACTGCAGATTTTTTAAGCAGTGTTTGTGCTGGTAAAGGCCTTTCTATTCCCTGGTACTCAAGACATGAGAGAGGAAAGGAGGACAATTAAACAGAGAAAATTCTTTTCCAAACATAAAAGCTGTTAAGTTAGAGTTCAGTGGATGGAAAACAAGTTTAAACCACTACTTTGAAAAAATGTTTTATTTTTCTACAATGCCTCTTTGATAAAGTGAAAAGACTGACTAAAATAGGCTAAATAATAGTATTTTATTATCATAAAGATGATTATAATTACCAGTGGGAACCTAAAAGCATTAGGTCCCATCTCTTAATATTTTATTGTACAGTTATTGGCTTTTTATTGCATAGTTATCTAAGACATGTAATTAAACTGACCTAGGATTATTTGGAATAGAAAGCAGAAAAATCTCCTGTTGCAAGCAAAATTAACAGTCCACAATGGGGAATCATGTTCCAGCTTCTGCGTGTTAAAGTCAACATTCAGCTGAATTTTGCTAAAGCTAAGTACCATCCTTATAGGACACACATCCAGGGGTATCTCTGAAATTTGGAGCATACTTTAACTGTATTCATTTTGCTATGAAAAAGTTGTCATGATCAAATTTCAACATCTTGATTTTGTAACAAAAGAACAACAGTTCATTTACATTCTCCTCTGATTGTTCCTATGGAGACCTCAATGCACACTGACCGATTTACAGGGATGCTAACTTTGGCCTTGGGTATGTGTTAAAGCCAGAGACTCCTCTGGTAATACAGCTTGTTGCTAAGAGACCACAAGCTTACTGAGCTTTCCTTTCTCTTCCAAAGAAAATAGTTCAGCAAAAGAAATTTAAAAAACTGGTTCAGGTAGCATCACCCCTCCTTTACAACCCTATGACTAAACACACTGCCTCCAAAGAAAATTCTGCCCAGTATTTGTAGAAGATGTTTTCTATTTTTAGGAACAGACTTAAAATTGTTTTGCAGTGTCTTATGTTTTCCATGCAGGAACTTGCTGTTTTACTCATTAGAGAAACATAATCCTTAAAGCCTGAATTCTACCTTATATTTGATGTTAAATAAATGCTAAATAAAACCACTAAAGCCTTTTAGTTAGAAAGTTAAAACTATACCCTTGTGCTAAGTTTTTCATATTGAAGTTTTGAAATTGATTTGGTATGATATTAAAACAAAGATATGATGTGGGACAATAGAGATTTTACAGTAGAAATTTCAACATTCTCATTCCAAAACTGAAGTTCATTAAGAGTTTATTTCAGCATGTTGGTTAAGGCTAAAGTCAGTACATTCTAAATACTATTTGTATTTTTTTTCTAGTAAAAAATCTTTCTGGCTACCACTTTGGATAACTTGAAGCTGAAGTTCACAATTCATTAGCAGTCCTAAAGGTCAGTCAAGTAAAACAGGGTCAGATGTTCAAGTGTTGACTTATTTTCTTAGTTGAAAAATGACAGATCAGAGTAGGAGTAATCAGAAACAGTACAATACTTGTGAACTTACAAGACATATTTTTTCAGAGAAAAAATAAATAACAGACCAACAGCAGCCTCCTTGGCAGAGTCCAATCATACAGGGCATGTAGACAAGGTAGACTCTGGTACTTGTATCTATGCCATGGATGTCCTTGTTAACACCTTGTCACCATTGGAAAGGGACATATAAGGAGTCCTGGGAGAGAGTAAGAGTCCTCTCCTGCAGTGTTTGTAGAGGGAGAGAGATTTAATGTGGTAGGCATGGGGTGCTCTTTGGATAAGCTAGATTTAGGAAGTGATAAAATGAAAAGCAGACACAATTCTCAAGTTCAAGAAAGGTTATTTTGTTTTTCCACAGAAACAATAAGTAGGCATGCTTTTGGGTTAATGGCAAAGCACTGCAGGGGAAAGATGAATGCAAACCCAGAGAGACTCAGAAACTGGACTTCCAGGTGCCCACACAACTATGCACCTTCTGCAGGCAGTTTCTGTTCTCTGATAAACATTGCAAGGCCCTGCAAAGGGTGGGTATGGAAGATGGAGCTTAAAATTCACAGGCTTAGGAAAAAGATATCTTATTTCCCAGTGGCCAGAATCTTCTTGGTGAAGTAAAAGATGACAGTGGAATCTGTTAGGATGGAAGGGGAACTAATAGAAATTGGTAATGCAATTATTTTAGCTATACCTGTGCTTTCCTTTCCTTGAGATTTAGGTGCCCAATCTTTTCTGGTACAGTTGTACAGTTGGGGACAGTACATTAAAGTTAAACTTTTCTGAGTAATATGTTGGTCAGTAATTTTCACCGTGGCAGCGAGCATGGAACTCAGTCTTCCCATCAAGCTACACTTCCACTTTGAGATGAAGACTCGCAGAGATGTGAAGGATGAGCTCAGATTTGTAATTTTCTTGCTACAGTAGCCCAGAATTCTGGGATTATAATCAGGCACCCCTGTGCTCAGCTTAGAAATCTTAACTTTTTTCATTCATTCAAAGAGTGTATTTCCATATCCCCCAGCAGAAGAGAGGGAAGAGTGTGACTGGATGGCCCCAGAATTTCTGCTGGGGTGAGACTACATGGCTCTGTGAAGCCAAGCTGTGTAGGCTCTGTTCCTTGGAAAGCGTTTGCACTGAATGCTGCATCTGAGGAAGCAGGATGCTAGTTGGCACAGTCATGCTGGTCAGATTACTTTATGTTCATCATTTAAGCCTATTGTAAAGATCCTGTATTAAATTCATTTATATCTTCAATTCAGAATAAGTGCTTCATTTGCGGGGAATTATTAGTAAATGTGAGCATTGTATCTTGGTCATTTTTACTTCTTCTCCTCTTGCTCCAGCCTTTTGCCCACCCCTAATTTACCTTCTTACCTCCCCAAGGACTACTTCTCTGATTCTTATGCTCTTTGAATCCTATATAAATCAGGCATGAAGAAATTTTTTTCAGCTTATTTTCACTTGCTTGAATTTAGGCTGAATTAGACAGAATTTGAGAGTTTGAAACTTTTTAAAGTTGATTCAGGTCCAAATGTTTTCTTTAAGCATAAGTTGAGAGTAGTCATGAGCACTTAAGGATTTTAGGTAGAACTAAAACTTGAGACAAATTATGATTGTCTTCACCCAAAAATAAAAAATAATAACAAGAGGCCTTTCCCAAGATGTCCTGAAGCTTTTTGAATATGATTTGATTCTTCAAAGATTTCATAGAGACTTACAAAAATATTTTTCTTCTAAGATTTCCTAATTCAAAATCCTTCTCTTTGTTATCCTACCAAAAGTTGAAGTTGAATGTTTTTCATATGACTCTTGGGAACTATCAATCAAACAGTGACATTTGGCTTACTCTGCGCTAGATAGAGTTTCTAACGCATACCTCTCGTGGTTAAGTCTGTATTTAGCCTCTTGCAATTAATTTTGCATTTGGTCCCCAACTTATTTTCTTTCCTATTTGGGGAAGGTGGATGTTTCTTTCTTTACGAGGTCTCTGGCAAATTATCAGAAGACTTGAGTATATTTATTTGTTCTAAGAAAAATATTAGCTATGCATTCCACCTCAGAGCCAGGCTTATTTCTAGAGTAATGTTGCAATTTTTTTAACTTTAAAAAGTATTCAATTTTCTAGGACAGAAAACACATAAAAATGTCTGTTTTGTCTGGCATAAACAGCCTATGAAAGATTATTTCACTTTATGTCTAAACAGATAAATTCTAAAATAATTAACTATGGGGCATGTACTTTCTTGAAAGCTACACTGGAAAGAATCAAGATTGAGAGAGAATATTGATTCTGAGAACTACTGAAAAACAACAGCAACAAAACTTCAGAAACACAAATCCTGGATTTTAGGATTTAATCTACTGTTATAATTTGCAACATGTCAATTAATTTCCCTGTCAAAATGTTTACTTTTTCATTCCCTGGTCAGAAGGCTGAGGTAAACAATTCATCATGCTAAGGAATACCAGTGACCCAATCATGATGGGTTCTAGCAAATATTATTTCAATTCTTTTTTTTGTCTTATTTGCCACATAAAAATGTTCGAATACATTGATGTAAGGCCTCTATTGTTTTCTTATGGCTGTTGCACTAGCATATAATGTCTTGAACTCAGAGGATGATATCTGGTCAAATTAATTTATTACAGTCTTATATTAATGCAGTAATTTCTCCCTGAAAAGTATGTAGAACAAATGACATTTACACATATACAAGTGATCAATGTTACTTAAATCTTTAATTGAAAACAGTGACCTTAATATATCTTATTAACTGAATTTTTTAAAAGAAATGATCAGCTTAATATTATGGGCTCACGATGTATACTTCATTTTTATACTTTTATACTTTAAGCTGAGCTGTAAATGGATATGGTTGACAATTTCTTTGAATAACTCCCTATGGTTGCAGAATGCTGGACTGTGTTGGATTGTGGTGTCGAGTTCAAGCACCTAAGGTAGTTGAATGTCAACAGAGTGCCCACTTTTGACAGGTGTAGACAAAGGAAGGGTTGTAGAAAGAAAAAATCATCATGTGTGTGTATAGACAGTACAGTTGGGATAGATAACGCTGTGC